>JBBPMO010001141.1:0-12201 GCA_038090315.1 Xanthoconium stramineum
CCTCGTCCTCGTCCTCCATACACAACGACCACGACAATCACGACCACGGTGCGCCTGCGCATCCCATGCCCGCCCTGAGAGGTACAGAAGCGACGGTACAACACACACCATTGTGCGCGTTGTGCCGTTGCTTGTGTAGCCCTCACCTTGGCCCTCCCTCCCTCCTCGTACCCCATGGGTATACTTAGTACCCGTGACCAAACCCGTACCCGCAGCATGGGTACAGACCCATCATAGGTACGGGTACGGGTCATCGTCCTGGGAGCCGGGGGTTACCCGTGATGAACCCTAATCACCGGTTGAGGATAAGGGCTTCCAAAATGGTGCCGATAATCGTAGCCCGGCATGCTGGACATCCAGCATCTTTGCCCCTGCACCACGGATGTAGGGGGTTGGATCCAGTCATTGGCTGCAATGGGTTCTGAGGTAACGCTACCATGGAGAGGGAAAGGAATGATGGTAGGCAGACCAGGGATAGGTTCTGAAGCTGACGGCAGGTTGCGATGAAAGGGCTGCGAGATAGTAGGCAGGTTTTGCCGTTGATGATGAGGCAGTGACAGATAAGGTTCACTTCGGGCATCAGCTTGCCCAACCACAGAACGCTCACCTATTCGTCTGAAAGTTAGGGGACAAATTGAGTCTGCTACGAGTTGGACTTACGGGGCATGTGTGGTAATGCTGAAAGTTGTCACTCGCCAAGAGCTGTCAATATAAGTAAGACTCCTACATAGTCCCTGCAGCCTGATGGCATGGATGAAACAGTTTTCTTGTAATGGTGCCGTGAGACTCGAGGGGGTGCAGGTTCATTTCCGCATCAAGTGGCTGTCGTTCTTGATGATCAGCGCCAACAATTAAGTCTATATTCACGGTAAGTAACAGCTGCAAAGAATTCTGCAACGGGCCCTGCATTATGTTACCCGGATCTGGGCGATTGAGGGCATGGATCAAGCTAGCCAAGTGATTATATAACCTCATTCAGCTGTTGATTCGGAGACTTCACTCGCTGAATGGGAACCAAAAAGGTAGGTCCGTCCGAAACTTCTAGTGCGTAAGTATCACGTTGTATATGCACAGCCCTTCTGATTGCATGATACTTTTGGTGGTCACGATGTCATATGGGCCCCAGTTTCGAACAATTCCGAACTCTGGCCCTCATCAAGGCTCTGTGACATCCAAGTCGTGACGGGTACAAGGAAGACGTATAGTGGAAAAAGCAGGGGAGCATACATAGGCCTAGTCTATAATTTAGTGTGGAGCTTTGATATCAGTAATGCAGCTAGTGTGAGAACTCTCAGAGTGATCCATTCCATGGTCACTACCAGTCGGCTCTCACTCAAACGAATTATACATGGTAACATCTTCAAGAAGTCCCAACCCTTCATTGTCGAGAATGTGTTTGATCTCGCCAACCTGCCATTCTGCTTTTTTGAAAAAAGTCTCCGCTTGTTCGTGCTGGTCCACAGCTATCGTGCACATAATGTCCAGCTCCCTGACACGAAGATGATGATACCGCACATGTGCGGCAAACGTATCACGGGTTGCACGCGCAAGTTGCAACATACGGAGAGCATGTAGCCTTTCCACCTCGCTGCTCGGTCTTGCAGATTCCTGTGGCCATGTTAACACCGACTCCTTGAATGGGAGGGATAATGCTAACGGATGTTATTTGTTTCTTGACCTTCTTGTGAGGTGGGGATACATCTTCATCTGAAGGCAAGACAAGCTGTAGGTAGGTACGTTTCCGAGGGGACTTGCAGTTTGAGCCCGGTGAGGCAGCTGACGGGGTTTTCGGGTCCCCGTTTGGCATGACCGAGGGTGGCGGGCTGGGTAGTTTGAGCTTTGACAATGGAGGCGAAGGTGGAACCAAATGACTTGGTAGTTTAACGGGGCCCGACATGGATGAGCTCGCGGTTGCATTCACTGGATGCTCCATGGACGAGAAACCAACGTTAACCATTGTCTGGCATTGGGAATTATTACGTAATCCTGATGCATATCGACCAATTAGCATCGCAGACTCAGCTGGGCGGTCGAGCCACCACAGCACCAGTGACTTCATGCACAGGCTTTCAGTGTAAGATGCGCATTCCCTCCTCAATCGGAGACGGACCTGATGGTTACGGTGAGTGTTCTACTGCCCTGGATCATTTGGAAGCTAACGATGCAGAATGGGGCGAACCTTTCATCAACAATACAAACGCACATTCGACGCCGTTGTGACTCTGGAAATCTCCGTTACCGTTTTGGCTCATGGGAAGTGACTGACTGGGTGTCGTTCAGTGCCTTCTCCCAGAAGAGGATGAATACTTGTTTCCGTCTAGAACGTGTGCGTATATTTGTATATTTGTTGATCGAACCCGTCTCATTTCGTACAGCAAGGAATTTGCGTGGATTGGACCCCACCACCCAAAAAGGTTTGTTCGAGTCCTGTAGGTCTTGACGGTCAACTAAACAGTCTTACCTAAAGGTCAGAACCTTATCTTAGCACAGGCCAGAACTTCCCCTGAAATCATGCCGTGTAAACTAACCTCTAGCATACGCAGCCCAGCAAGCGACAGGGGCAACGACTCCGTGATTGATCAAGTAAACATCTGTTCTCCAACAATGTTTCGAACACTCTGTGCGTTCAGAGTCCGCATGTGAAGTTTCAATGGTTGATTGCCAGTGCCACTCAATGGTGCGATCCGAAGTACATGATTTCTTTTCCATAACAGTATGGTGACTACCTCCTGAATGGGAAATATGAAAGGTCATGTAACCCTACCGATATCAACATATGGAGATGTCAAGTCAGGGAAGATGGAGAATGAGGGTGGGTTAAGGCCTACTTTTCAGGAGGGCGACGATCTTTGTGATTATCTGGGGTCTAGAACCACTAACGGAGCTGGACAGATAGACCTCTCCTTGCCTCATCCACCTCGCGACAACGACGCAACGCCAAGCCCAAGCCCAAGCCCTCTCCTCGCTCTCTCCCACCTCGGTCGGACAACCACGACGTTGCGATGATGCGACAGCATGACGCCATGACGCCGCGCCCTCTCCCTCTCCCTTGGCCTCTCCCCTCCTTTTGCCTCATCCACCTTACACAACAACAACGTACAACACAACGACACCACGCCGTGCCCTCCCCTTTGCCTCCCCTCGTCACCCACCCACCTTGCAACAACCATGATGATGATGCAACGATGCAACACCGCGCCCTCGCCCTTGGCCTCGCCCTCAACCACTTTGCGACGACGACGACGCAACGCTGCGCCCTTGCCCTGTCATTTGTGGAGATGTTTGGGCTTTTGTCCTGACGTCTACCACACAATGGGGTACTTGACATGATGTAAGTCACCACTCGGGTCCAAAGACACTGAACATGATTTCTATTCCATAAAGGTGACTCGGCTGTCATGGTTGCAGACCGAAATTCTTGGCTGGTCGATGTACACTGCAGTCCCATTTGCCACTTACTGAGTTCCGGATGTCTTGCAAATCCGCATTGTCCAGAGTCATATTTGCCTTCCCTAGGCCTTAGAGATATCGTGTTATTGGACTCCTGATACTTAGTGGAAAGGAACTAACCAATATACTCGGACCCCGCTAACCCTACTGCTTCGTTATACAACTTTCTGCACTCTGGATCACATTCCCCGACAGTGATCATCCTTGACTGTCTTGCATCTTGCGTGTCTCTGTCTGTGCCGCGTTCATCAATCCATGCCTCTTCGCAGTGTCTCGGTAATTGGATATCTCCCCATTACATTTGGTAAAAATCAGTTTAAGCCTGAAACATGTTGATCACCCACGAATGACGTGAAAGTTGATGGATTTTTGCAAGTTGATTGGGACATAGTAATGGTTCCACTTGCCAGATAAGTCAGTCCGGCTGTGTTAAGATCGTCGACATCCAAATTGGGTTTGCTGATGAGTCTGGGTGGTGTGATACTTGAAGGCATGGCCGAATGACGCATGGTACTACGTTCACTAAGACGTTCAATGATACCGCAATTTACAAAGGGACCATTACGATCCCTCTTGGACTCTATATCAATGGAAAACACGTAGACCCCGTGGAGGGTGGATCTATCGAGTGTGTCCGAGTCGTCACTTACTCTCACTGGGTACTCACGCTGGTTCTCGACCAGTGTTTCAATCCAAGTTCGTGTTTTCGTTCCGTGATCGACTGTTGACTGACGTTGTACCAACAACGGGGAAAATTATCACCTCCATTGCAGTTGGCACGAAAGCTGACATCGACATTGCGGTGGAGGCTGCGCAGAAAGCCCTCAAAACCTCTTGGGGTCTCAAAGTCCCTGCAACAGAGCGGGGGAGGCTCCTGCTGGTCAGTGGGCAGACAAAATCAATGGAAAGACGATTGAGGTAGGCTGCGATCAGGCTTTCCCTGCACATCCTAATCGACCATCATCAGACAAATGACAAGAAGCTGTCATATACTCGCCACGAACCCTTCAGTGTTGCGGTTCGTATCTTGTTTCTCTCGCGTTATCCTCCTCCAGCTTACACCCGCCGTTCACAGGGCCAAATCATTCCGTGGAACGTACCCAGTCAGAATGTTTTCCCTCTCACTAGACCTTGTCTAAACCTGTCTCGACAGTGCTTTCTCTCACTGCCAAGATTGCTCCGGCTCTTGCAAAAGGCAATACTACCGTTCTCAAACCCTCCGAGATCACCCCTCTTTCCGCCCTTCTCTTCACAACCCTCATCAAAGAAGCAGGATTCCCTCCGGGAATCATCAACATCGTCAACGGTTACGGTGCTATCGCCGGTCAAGCCATCTCCGAGCACCCGGTCATTCGTAAAGTTGCCCTCACAGGCAGCACGCCCATGGGCCGCAAGATCATGGAACCCGCCACCAAAAGTAACCTGAAGCACGTTACGCTGGAACTTGGAGGGAAGAGTCCCAGCGTCATCTTTGAAGACGCTGATTAGAGCAGGCCGTCAAGTGGGCTATTCAGGGGATTTAGTATGTCACCATCCATCTTCTCGATTCTTGGCTGGGATTGGAACCAGGGTTGTTTAGTAGCTGGAACCACGGACAGAACTGTTGCGCCAGGTCAAGGATATTCGTGCAGGAGGGGATTTACGACGAATTTCTGAAACAGTTTATGGAGCAAGCACTTGCAATCAAGGTTGGGGACCCCTTCCAGGAGGAAACCTACCAGGGTTCCCAAGTTTCTAAAATTCAATTCGAGGTGCGTCCCTATCTTGTCTGTTAACTGTTCTCCCAATTTATATACACACGGGAACCAGCGTGTCATGGGCTACATCGATTCTGACAAAGCAGATGGCGCTACGGTACACTTAGGCGGGCACCGAATTGGGAACGAGGGGTATTTTATCCACCCGACCATCTTCACCGAATGTCAACCACACATGAAGATCGTCCAGGAAGAGATCTTTGGACCAGTCGCATGTATCCTCAAGTTCAAGACTCAAGAGGGTACGTATCACTTTAATCGCACCAGAGTTGTGTCTACCCACTGACGATGCATGTTCAGAGGTGATCAAAGAAGCCAACAACACGACGTATGGTCTTGCCACCTCCGTATTCACCAAGGACATCGACCGAGGGTTTCCCGTCGCTCATGCCCTGGAGGCGGGCAACATGTGGGTATGTAAACCTCTCACCCCGTACTCCTTCCTCAAGTTCCAGTTCATTCTCACTCCTCCAGTTCTTTGAACAATACTAACGCGCATGATGTGACGATAGATCAACTGCTCCAACCACGCCGAGACTCAGATGCCCTTTGGTGGGTACAAACAGTCTGGTATTGGGAAAGACTTGGGCAAGTATGCGTTGGAGCACTACACCAACATCAAGGCAGTATATGTCAACCTCGGTCTCAGACTGTAAGACGCCAAGAATGTGACAAGGTTTGTTATATAGCATACATGTATAGGTATCTACGGAAGAGCAGCGAGTGAATAAGACCACATGGATGGATATGGAAGTACAAGCGAAGTTGACAGTTCCGTGAAACGAGGTGCATACTCCTCAAAGCGCAACGCGACAGCCAGGCGAGCTGCAAAAATCCGACTTGGTTGTTGATGAGACCAAACATGGAACAAACACCACGAAGGAAAACGTCCCTGGCGATAACCCAGTGCGCTTCTCATAAAGCAAGAGGATCCGTGTTCGGCACAGAACATTACACCACAGATCAAGAAAGACCCGAAAGACAGGAGAACTCACAAGCATGCCGGTCATGGCTACGCGCCAACCGACACCAGCCCAAGGTTGAGATCTGAGAGCCGAAGTGGAGATGGTGAACCTGACCCCTCCAAACCAAAGATTATAGTCGGGAGAGAATCACATGGCACTACAAAAATATCAGTTGAATCAGTGTCTACTACAACCGGAAACCTGAACCTACCAGGGCCAGTGTGGTACCCCAGACCGTAACTCCGTGCAGCTGTGCGGCCAATGCTAGTACTGTACACATTTGCCACAACATCGCCTGGAATACCAATGATGAGCGCAATGCTGGTGTCGATGATGCAGTCGATATCGACTGGGATATCTTGTGTTACCACTGATAATGTAGTCCACTGAACCAACACTGGTAGTCACAGCCTATGAACATCCAAAAAAAAAAAGGGATTCAGCTGCCGCGAGATGCTAGCATAGCCGATTTCGCGGCAGTGGCTGAAACGTTGACGGATGACTCGGAGCAAGACGGAGTTATTACTGACAAGTACACGGGTTATTTGATCAGACAATCCACGCTAAGTACATGATTTAGACAAATTCCTAATAAAGGCTGAAGTAAAACTATGCGCATAACTTCAATGAGCATCCTTTCTAATTGATGTGATAGTTGTATTGCCTTGGTAACTCCATGAAGTTGGGGCTCGCCAAGGGATCATCTGTGCCAGAAAGCAGCAAGCGTGAGTTCACTCTCCTCAAAATAGGTTGTAAATGACTCACTGATGTTCTCTTGTCACCAGTCGATGATGCACTCAGCCCAACTCCAGAACCTGCCTTCCTCCTTGTCGTACAGGTACTTCAAGTCGTGACAGAAGATTACAATGCGGTTGTCGCAAAGGCTAGTTCAGTCCAATGCCTTCATGAGATCGGTTGGAAACTGATAATGGGTTTGCCACAGAACGATGATGTGGGTTGTCACCCTATTCAAAAAATATTTCATGGATTTGGCAGAAGCACCTTTACACAGCAGAGCAGTAGGGGCAGAAAGATTTGTCAGGCGATCGAGTTCTGAGAACCCTACAGGGTTCACTTCCAATGGGGGGATGGTTGGGGAGATATGGAGATGCGTGAGGTGGTGGAAAACTGCGTAGTCCAGTAAGCGGATGATCTTGTTGTGCGGCACCGCTGCTAAGGTCACCGACAGGCAGGTCAGCTGCTCCAGCTTGTTCATCGGCTCAAGGAGATGGTTCTGTGTCGCGTCTGGCAGAGGAAAGTACTCAAATTTGATCTCCAGCATGGTGAGTGACTTGTAGGAATTCAGGACATCTGCTACAATCAACACCATGACAGCCCTGCCCACTCGCAACTCTTTCACCTGGTTCTTGCACCATGCCGGATCTTTCTCCAGCCACTCTAAAAAGGCTTGAGCCTGCTCGTTGTCCCAGAGGAAGATCAAGCGGTGCATGTATGGCGAGATCCTAGTGAAGTGCAAAAGATGAGTTGACTGTTAGGTGCTCAAATGGCTGACACTAATCATCAATAACAGCACCTCGCTAGAAGGGTGAACTTCAAAGCATCGGGGCCATCCTTGATGTACATGAAAATCTTGTGCTGTACTTCAAGAGGAATCCTAGCCTTGAGCTGCTCAGGGATAGAAAGTGCCTGAAGGGGAAGAAGACACATTGTGCTCGACAAGAGTACATGGACAGAGATAGGACATGTCCCTTAAGTACTTCAATTTGGCTTGGAGACGAACAGAGGTGCGTCGTACAATGTTATTTTGTCTTGTTTCCCTCTTGTCTGAGTTCGTTGCATAAAAGGCCTTCCAATGTCATGGTGTAGCCTGTGCTGCAGTAAGTTTTCATCTACTTTTCCCCCTTTCCAATCTGTATTGATGGAAAGCATCTGTTGGTCACAGTCTCCACCCAGCAGGGGCTCTTTGCAGAACCACCCTGCCGTCACGTAATCCTAAGAGCTTGGGTCGAAGGGACCACCTGTCAAGCTTATATCCCTGTACATGGTCAATCTGTACATGGTGACAGTGAATAGAATACTGGCTTTTGGTCCTCCGTCCAGCCTGATCTGCTAGGCAGGTGAGTAATGTTATCGCTTGACAAGGCCCATTTGGGGACAGTGACTAATGGAGAGCTTGTGACCTAGCCTAAGCTAAATATAGGAACAAAAAGGTTGACCTTTGGCTCACTAAGCCCATCCCAAACCTATTGATTGGCAAGGAGTCCTCGCTAACTCAAACGACCCCTCAAGATCATCCTGAAACATGCTTGCCGGCACAGGTAGTATGACTGAACCGAAGGTATGTGATACTCCCCTGTGCAGGGAATACACCTCGCTAACTCAAACGAATCTTCTAATTCTATTCAAAATGAGCATGCTTCGGTGGTAAGTAGGATTGAAGGTTCAACTCCTTCTTTTGCACAGGGAATGGACATCGCAGGCTCAGACCAACACTAGTCTATCATGGAAGGCAGAGAACTTCAAGGAAACATATGATCCTTGGGATTCATCCTGATCTTAATGTCCCTGTGTCCCTGGACCTGATGTCAGATTCACTGAGTAATTGATCTCGGTGTTTTGATTCTAGGTTAACTATACAAGAACATGCCGTGATGTACAGGCGAGCGGAACATGGCCGCTAACAAAAGGAGTGCATGTTTATGGACAGTGGGTGAGGGAGATCGCAAGTGTCGACGGGATTCACATGAGGTTTGTCAATTTTGTCAGGAAGGCAGTATCACCTGACAGCTTGGATCTGCTTTGGGCAGAATGCCGCTTTTCTACCATCGGTCTGGCTTGGAGAAAAATAATCTGAGAAGTATTATTCTAAAATCCATGTTAAAATTTAACTATGTATATGCAGGGGCTTATGGGGTGTCTCGTGCTATGACCACCCAAGTCTCTGCCATGGTTCTTACAACCAACTTCTCACGGCAAACCAAACCCACCACCATAACTGCACCTGTGCCCACAGCTTCATCCAGCAAGACTACTACCGATATCATTGCTTCCTGCAAACAATGGATCTCCGACCTCAAAGAAGAAATCGAGCAGATCTGCAATGCTCAAAAGAAAAGCAAACCATGAGTGCAACCCCGAGTCGAATTGTATTTGATCTCACTTTGATGTGGTCCACACTACATAGTGACAATAACATGTATCTTGTTGTTGGGCGTTGTATCCGACAGCTTGTATCTCTCACAGACCGGGTCGAGGATCTTGTCCATGAAGCCGATTGGTGCGCCTGCCTCGATGATCCGAATGTTTCATGTGGCGAGGAGTGAGTCGCAAGAGTGTAACATTCATTTTTGAGCCTTAGGCTAATCTCATTGCAAAGGGAAGACCGTTTGTATAGCGCTTACAAGCAACTTATGCAATGGAAGCTGTCATTGGGAAGATTTATCAACTCGCAAGACCACCTTCCTCACCTCACTGGTGTCTTCAAGGAGGTATCTCCTCTCTTAATGCTTCCATTGTTGATAATTGATGGATATCGCAGCTTAATCGAGGCACAGATGCTGCCCGCAGCGATGACACAGCAAGCTTGAAGCCATCCATGATTTGTTGGCTTCAGGCAGCTTTCCCTCACGCCAAGCCAGGCCTTGATCCCGATGAGAAGACTGGACGTGGTTTCGATCACGATCTGACAGGGCGCTTGCTCTGCCCAGTGGATTATAATTGGCAGGACAACCAGTAATCTTACTCTTAGCTTTCTGCACCAAGAATGACTGATTTATACTTTCCAGGCAGCGGGCCGCCATCCACGATTTCCATCCCGATTTTCTAGTGACCACAGATTCCTGGCCGGCATTTCTGTACGAGGGCGAAAAGTACAATTCACAGAAACCAACTGAAGGACTGTTCCAGAGTGCTCTTTTGTTAAAAGTACGTGAGCAACACTCCTGGTGTTAAGCATATCTAATCTAAATGCCCATAGACATTCAAACATATATTTACATCCCACCTCAGCACTTAAGACAGACATCGTCCAGAAACCTTTGCCGCAGTTTAAGAAGCCTCGAAAGCGTGATGAGCGTCGTACCCATCATCATGTTGCATCCAGGCTCGGAATGCAAACTATCAATCCCCATGCAATTGCGTATGTTGCAGTCCAGGTACCTTTCACAGCTTCTTGATAGTAGGGTGATCGTTCATTCCCATATAGCTTCGTTTTGCCCTTTTGGACTGCGGAAGTTGGCAGATCACCGACAGGGAGTTCAATCACTGTGACTTCTACAACAATATCATCACCTTTTTCGAGAATACCAAAACTGTGGACAGGAAGAAAACCGTTCAACACATACTAAGGTGGTGGAACCAGTGACATGTCATATACTTGAGCCCTTGATGTTAACTGCTTATATTTGATTCTCATAACAGCCAGGTCTTTGGATGAGAGAATGTGTTTGCATGTCGGCCACGTAACACAAAGAATCTGTCTGTCACTTTGTCGCTTTCCAAGAATCAGGGAAGTGCCACAAGTGCCACATTGTTGACTGCTGCTGCAAGTGAAACGATCCCAGGTGTTGCGGAACAATAGGATTGAAGTTTCAGGTTGTGGGCTTTTGGATCCCTACCACAATTTCCAACAGCGATAGTATACTGCCAGTGTACAATGTATCTCAATGACTACTAGTGCCATAGCATGACTCTCACTTACAACAATCTGAGGGATGAAAGTAGCCCATAATGCCTGGCAACTGTAATCTGTACAAATCTGAAACTAATTACACATACATCATTTGATGCGAGATGTTGCCAACCCACGCAACATGTACGCTTATGAAGATAGTCTCAGTACATGGAAATTTTTTTCCACTATGTGTCCTTGTAGTCCTTCAAATCAGTGACCAGACAGAAAATACTGGCAGTGCGCTCAATCAGTGTAAATTTTAAGCAGTACTGCCGATTGTAGATAAACACTCCAAGACTTCCTTTTTCCTCGGACTGATCATAACACAACATCATGATGCCCTATCCATTTTTTTGTATTGCCAGTTTGAGTTTGCAAATATGATCTTTTTTCTCGAACTGATCGTAATACAACATCATGATGGCCTATGTGTTTTTTCATATTGCTGGTTTGAGTTTGCAAGTGTGATCATCATGGCACAGATGTATTTAATAGCCCCATGTTCGGAAAAATGTACATTTCAAACTGGATTGTTCACCATAGGATCGATCACAGTAAATAGTCAGTAGGCCAACAAGTACCAATCAGCCAAAGGTTGAGCACACACAGCATCTTTCTAGTTCCGGTAAAAGGGGCAAAGCGTGCTGAGGGTATACATTGCTATATATAATCCATGCCTGCATTCTACTTATGATGGCCTTGATAAGCCTTTATATACCCTGCTCATAAAAAAATTAATCTCGTGATGGGATCTTTATGGATAAATATATACACAAGGCAGGCAGAGTCAGGAGCGATCCAGAAGCCACCTCCATTAAAATCCTGGCTGGGATTGACCTATTTATTGCCCTTGACAAGCTAGTTGTAAGGGAGATTCCCATGCTTGCCGACTACTCCTCTGAAATTCTGATAACTTTCCTGGAGAAGCTGCTTCTGCGCAAGACAACAGACCTCCATTGTCTTTCTTGCGCTTACCAGTACCTCTCTGCATGTTGGTCTAGATCATGTCCAGGGTGGTCAGCACTTTTGAATGAATTTACCAAATGGCACAGTCTTCCTGTCCGTTATTACAACCAATCCCTACCTCTTCAACAGCTCAAAACCCATCATCAGGAAAAATTTAGTAAGCTCTGTAGCAAAATGTAGCTCATGTACCATACATACCTCCATAGTTAAATGCCTGGTTTATAGCTTGCAGTAGCATACAGGGTTAGCTACACAGTGCTATAGAGTGCTATGGACATGGCATTTTCCAGCCCTCCATGTAGCATATGGAGAATACAATATCTATAGAACTGGCAGATACATCCTACCATACCTGGGCCATGAGCGCGCTGCACACAAATTACGGTCCAAACAATATGATTCACAGTATCTAGAACAGACTGCTCACTGG
>JBBPMO010001142.1:0-12200 GCA_038090315.1 Xanthoconium stramineum
TTTGCCACAATCCTGCCCCGGTTCATCATCAGCGTGCGGGAGTTGTACGGTCGTAATGTTCAAGGCCGCCTACAGGGAATCGACACTGGATTTGGTGTGTCCTTGCATGCTATACCCAGTCAAAACGAGGTTCTGTCTGCAATTGCGTTTGCGGACGTTGCCTTGGGACAGGATCAGGAGGCGGGCGGCGACGTGTTTGAGCTAGAGGGTGAAAATTAGGGTCGAGTCCCGGATTGTAAGAGAGCTAGGGTCCATTGGCAGTTCGATTGGAACTATTTATGATTCGGAAAATCTATTTATATGCTTACATGCAGGATATAAAGCAGTGTGTGAGCCACGCTGCGTATCAGGCAAAGTACCGCAGCAAGTGAGGTGTGATCTGGCGATATGATCATACTTATGGAACGGAGTCGTTTGTGTGCGCGGCGGATGGGAAGGCAATGCAAGGGTATACATACTACTCTTAGTCTTGGAAGCTCAGGTACACTACCGGTGCATAAGGTTGATGTGTACAGGATAGGACACGACATTGCCATCACAATGTAAAAAAAGCAGTGCGACAGGGTCTTCATCAACACGTAGAGAACCATGTGGGGCCCTCGGGCTGTGAGGATTCGCCATTGGCGGCGGTACATGGCGGCTCACGCTCAACTTCCATCGGAATCAGAATCATATCGGTGATATCACCCATTTGTTACAAGCCTGGAAGTAGGGGCCTCGAGTAGCTTGAGTCCTAATATGACAACTGTATTTCCTTTTGCTCATATTGACGGTGGGAGAGAGGATGTTACTAATAGAGGTTGCGTTCTGATGCTGATGAGCGCTCACTAGCGCTCACTCCACGTCCGCACTCGACCCGAGGTACTGATGAGTGGCGTGTTTCCTTGCATTCGTTTCTCTGATGTTGGGGTGATGGTACCGTTTCCAGGAACCCGCCGAGAATGGAGGAGGTACTAGGTATTGAAGTGAGGTTCACATCTTCCCTGCTTTGAAAACGATCTTGTTTGGAACCGTTCGAGGGACACCAGAATCACGTACCAAGATCGAGATAGTCTGTTCTCATGCACACGTTCACATGCAGGCAGGTTGAGCAGGTCGCGGGCAAGAGGTGCCAATGTGGGAGCAAACAACTGGCTATGTCAACCTCTCTGGTAATATGAAACTTCATTAGACATTACCATCAGGAATCGGGCGCAATGAACGGGCGCAACAGACCGCAGAAAAGTAACAAATGCTTCCTAGATACAGTCGCATGGTCAACCAACGATAGAAGCATTGGTGTCCTACATATTACCGTGTTAACATTTGATGCCTGCATGCCTTAAGGGATCCACAGACGGGTATAAAATGGACAAAGAAAGCCAGCTGACTAACTAACAAAGTCGAACGACCGAGATACCAGCCATGCAGCTCAAAGCACTTTGCTTCTATCTCACTACACTCTTGCCACTCTTCTTCGCAAGCTCCGTGCAAGCGGGCCCTGTGGCACTTGCTCGCCGAGAAGGTCTCAGTGAAAAACGGGGTATGTAAAGTTGGTTTACATCAAAGATACCTACAACGGTTGACTTTCACAAAGCAGGAGGTCTTGAGCATAGGATGCCATTTATTTTTGATGAGTTTAGCAAAGGTAACGGAGCCTTGAGTCAGTTTGATGTCATGGATCCCAGCTGATACAAGGAAAGGTGACGAGGAACCCGAGCCTACGGGAATTGAGGGCACTGGGTAGTGCACCGTTACTATGATTTCTGACTGATGTCAGTGGTCCATACCAGCCTGTGCACTTCATATTAGTCCCTATACTATGCCTGTCATCTTCGTACCCATCAATTTCTAACCTTTCTCGACATGTCGAGTCTCTCTGCTTGTTATCTTGCTACTCATCTGTACTTCAGAGCTCCAATCCGGAGTCAAATTGCGAAGCGTGTGCTGTGATTCTGCACAAAAGCAATACAGTAGCGGTCCAGGGGGTTAGTGAAGAACAGGGGGAGCTAGCAGTAACATAAGTTTCAGGCAACCCTTCATTGAAGCGGAGTTCAACTTCATCAGATGCATTCGACATGACCATCACCTCTCCTACTCAATTGTCCGTGATGAGCTCCATGTTGACACGAACCTCAGCTGAGTCGGCAATGGGCAAGGTGTGTCAAGTACGTTGCGTGATTCAGCGGTAACGGCGATGCTCAACGTCGTTCATGGCCTGGCCTACTTGGTTCCTACAGCACATTTCGTGTTCGACGGCAACCACGCGAGTTTCAGGCATTAAGCAGCCTAAAGTTACATTCGTGATGCGAGCATTCGTTCGTTGCGCATACTTCGCGAGGGCTCGGGGGACTGATTGTCGATTCTGAGTTGCGGGTGAGCAAGGTAGTTTGGCTGACGATACTACACTTTGCGTGTCTGATCTTGTTTCTTTTATTCTACTCGGGTCTTGCTGATGAACTACGGGATGGTTAGGCCTACTACACCCCGACTCGACTGGGCCTTCTGATTATAGGCTACCGGCCTGGTGGTGTTGTCTGATGGTAGCTTAGATCCTTCGCCAACCAACAGTGGCACAGGAAGCCATCTAGTTCTATAGAAGGTACGCGTGCGCACAGGTGCGTCTTCTCGTGTGAGCCATCGATTCAACTCTGACAATAAAATATTAGAGATTGATCACGCTAATGACTCAAACGACTCTATTTCATATTTCTGAGAAGGTGAGTTTCTGCTTACTGCTCCCAATCTTTGTCTGTCCCGAGGCGATACGCCGTTTCTAGCCATGCCATCTCTCCAGCGTGCAACCGGGTGAGGGTGTCCTGTGACGTGCTACGTTCAAAGGTACTTATTTTCTCGTGATAATATTGCCTCTTCGTATACGCTCATGCACATCTCAAGCAACATCCCACCTACATCGCTATGATGCCCGATTTTGTTTTATCCAGTGCTGGTTGTGCATCTCAAAACCGTATCTGTACTCTTGACGCCAGCACAGCCAGAGAAGGATTTGAATGACGTGGTCATAGCTTCTCTGTGGGGATCCTCGATCGTCCTCAATACGAGCAGAGTGGCGCGACGGAAGCGTTGGGACGATGCGACGTTATGCAAGGCTGTAGTGCATTGAGAAGGCAGACGTCTTGTGTTGTTGTCAGCTAGCATTTTGATGAAAGCCTTGTTACACTAGTACTGCTAGGCAACCTCTGTTGTCCCCTCTGTTGTTAACGTCGGATTATTACACCATACTACATGTCAGTGGTTGGGTGTTCTGGTGACGCGTGGTTTAAGGTACGTCACTTTTGTCCTTGCTAGACTCGTTGATAAAAATATGACCCACTTCAGCACTGGCTTGCATCGTGATTACCCTCGCGCACACAAGGACAAGGTTCAAGAATCCAGCGGGGGTTGAAGTCGAGTATCCATCTTTTGAGTGATATTAATTCATCTATCCAGGTCCAAGATAATCTTCGCTGAGGGCTCGGAGGCAAGGAAGTGGCAGCAGTATTAGTCAGTTTAGGAAAGAGGATTCCACGTCCTGCTAAATAGCGGACACCGCCAACTGTCCTTTACGTTGGCGTTGCTCGAGGGCCCAACAATGCTCCGGAAAGTCACTACAGTAAGGTTTGGGTAGGGTTGTGTCCATACGACCCCAGTACCGTCTTCAAGCTGTGGTACCAGACCGACCTACTGAACGCCGCCATAATCGCGCCAGAAAAGATAACGATAAAAAGGAAGGGGGCAGTTTATCAAGGTTCAAGAAGATAAGCAAAAAAATTATCCATCACCGCACTAGCTACCGACTCTGATCCTATATGTGACATTTATTGTAATCAGCTTCTTGATCACATCCGAGTCACCGCCTGAGTGATCCGCCGATGAGGCATCCAGTGTAGATGCACGCTGGTATGATGGAAATGTGATTACGGGCGGTTGATCTCGCACCGCCTTGTTCAACTTGGTGATCTTGTTTGCCCTAAATTACGGCTGCGTCCATCCACCGCTCACCTTCTCGTGATGTGAATGCACCCGGGAGAGGATATAAATGGCATCGTAAGGTCCTCTCTCTAAACACACAGGTGATTGTAGCCCGACATCCTTGCTTCTTGTCCCATTCAACAGACACCATCAAACGTCGTACCCGTCACTGACATGAGCACCACCACACAAATAGATGGAGAGTATTTTCAACTCTTTAACTATGGAGCGGGTGAGACCACTCACAACCTATCCATGATTAATCTCATAGACAATGCAGTTATCGTACTCACCGTGGTTGGATATGACTACAGTCCGTGGTTCCGTTTTGCGTGCGCTTCGTGTCATCCGGGAGTAACATATAACCACAGTCCTCACCTTTCCGAGAGAAGTATAGCCTCCCTTTCCTCCACTCCTCGTTCCTATTCTCACTACCGTCAAAGGTAGAGCACATTTGGGTAAGGGGGAAACATTACTTGTTACCGGATTCCCAAGGTTTCTGACATTTCTGCAGAGCCAGCCTTGGGCTTGGGTCACTACAATGTTCGTCATCGTATGTAAACGCTTTGTGGCACGCTGTCATAGCCTTCCTAGACTGACCTTTCGAAAGGTTCGTTATGTTGGTCTTTTTTGGGCCATGTGGGTCTATGGCCATTCTAGTCTATATCAGATTGTGTGGCTGATTTCGCGATCATTTAAAGTATAGATGCACTGGGTACGTCCGGCACTGTAGACTAAGTTTACTGATGGTTATGGATAATCACAGGTTTTGCCACCTTTTTTTCTGGCCCTGCGAAGGTACGCTTCTCTACTTCCAGTTCATGCCCAGTCCATTGATGAAAGTGGTTTCCTGGTAGATGTATGCATCTCAAATTTTCTGATGAACGATGGTACTGATAGTCGAGTAGGTGTAAGCACTTTACTTTACAGTCTATGATATCAAGTCCACGCATAATACGTCCAAGGTACTGTGATCTATCTTGCATCTATCTATGCATTTTTGGTATTTATTTCTGTTGCTGATTGTGAGTGATTCTGCCCTTCAATCAATTTGCCTCAAAAAAGTTTGTCTGTCGCAGATATGATGGTGCTGCGTGTGTATGCAATGTGGAATCGCTCAAGAATTATTCTCTACACCCTCCTGTTCTTCTGGGTAGCGCAAACTGTCGCTTCTGTCGGCCTCATAACTGTACCCACTATACTTTTCGGTCAACCAGGTATGTTTTCGATGATCAATAACAAAGCATATCCACTTGCAAGCCTTTTCTCTAGGCCTGATTGATGACGTGCAAGATTCGTCATCTTGCAGTGTCTCATTGGATCTTGTACCATTCATCACATTAATTCTTCTGGTCCTCCGTTTTCTGCTCAGTGGCCTGCTGTTGATTCTCGCTCTTGCCAGAACTTTGAGGGAGTCAGTCGACATGCACAGAGCAATGAAGCAATGGCAACCAAACCGGTACATGACGCTTCTTGCAAGACACGGAATCATTTACTTCTTCACGTACGTCAACGGCTTCCTCCATCTGTCTTATGCATCACCTACAACACCTTTCCTATCACATTATACATTTTCCGTATACAAATAACCGGCTCACACATTTTCTCGCTGAGCTAGGAATCTAATTTACAATACCATGCAATTCTTCGCCAGCAGGAATTATTTCTCAGGCTTCACGCCCAATGCAGAAATCTTCCCGATTTGTTTCGCTTACCTCACATTCGCCACAATCGTGCCGCGGTTCATCATCAGCGTGCGGGAGTTGTATAGCCGTGACGTTCAAGGGCGCTGGCAGGGGATTGACACTGGATTCGGATTGTCCTCCCACACCGTATCCAGTCAATATGAGATGTCCGCAATTGCATTTGCAGATGTCGCCGAGAGGCAGGCTGAAGAAGAAGTGGAGGACAATGGAGTTTGAGACGAGTCTCGGATGACAGCCAACTCGGTTGGGCCTTGGACGACCAAGGACAAGGACGTTTTCGCGAGCGGTCATTGTTGTGTTTAACTCGCCCCTTGATCCAAATACTAGATACTTATCTATACCCACTTGGCGTGTGTTGCATGGTCCACTCTGATGAAGACACAGTAGACAACTGAAGCTCAGATCGCGGAGTGCGGCCAACAAGTAAGAGTGAGGATTGAGAAACAGGGGTGGTATTGTACATGATGGGTAAAGGAGTGCGAGCGTGGATGTATAATAGCGAGGAAAACAAGTGTCTGCATATGAACGAGGACGGAGGCTACGATGAACGAATATCAGGACCGGCACGATGAGAGACAAGTGGTCGAATCTCCAATGTGCTTACTGAACGGAGGTGACGATGGTGAACAAGATAACGAGTGAGTACTATGATACGCGTCTACACGCAGGCGGCGATTCTACAACTGCTTGTTCACAAGCATGCGACGATGATGGTGAGCTGAAAAACTTCGAGCATCCTATGCCCAAGTTGTAGAGAACAAATCCAAATGTCCAATACAAACAATGACGTCATAACCGTGTTTTTGGTAGTGATGGTCACAGCGTGACGATACCAACTTGCCAACGCCCCACGTGCACAGACGAACTGGCAAGCAGCGTTTTGCAGCTTATCGTTTTAATTGCATACCATGTCAATTTGCCCCTTTCTCAGCCCTGGATCAACCACTACTCCATATGCGATTCCTTGGTCATTCTGAACTCGCGTTACCGAGTTGTGTGTGCGTTTCCCAAGTTCTTCTCATGCCTATTCCACCCACCTCTCACTGCCTTCCTTTTGCGACCCTCCAGAAGTGGTACAGCTCATGATGTAGAGCAGGCCAATTCAACATTGAGCTTCCTGACCTCTGCTACATCTGACTAACCTTGAGTTGCAGTCCCCATATAACAGTGGACGCATTTTTTTTCGCTAGAGGTGTCAGGCTGGCACCTAGTCGGCCATATATCTGATACCTCCGCTTGTATGCACCTATGAAATTCCACTCCGTTCCTCGCCCCTTTCGCCCCTTGTCAAAACCCACCCCTTCTCGCACTGCCGCTGCGGATGCCTAGGCTCTCAATCTTTTCACGGATCGCTCTCTTACGTCTCTGACGTACCTATGACACGGCGGTACAGTCGACTGGTTACCAAGGAAAGAGGTCGTGCGCAGAACTGTGATTTGTACGCCAAACTGTCAGGCATCTTGCCAGACACGGTACACCTGCCTCGGCGGCATCTTCAGACTCTTGTACATGTTCTATGTATGTGTCACGGTGTTCATGCGGCCTATGCAGGTGTTCAGGCTTGCGACCTTGGCAGTTCTGAGTGCTCTCTTTGCACTAGCCAAACGTAGTCAGCCTTCCTCTCTGCTGGTACTTTCTTTGGTGAAGGTGTTCAACACATTTCTATGCGCATAAGTGTCGCTTAACTAATCATATCTCCTGAAAGGTGCTTTGATTGCCGGTGATGTCACTGACTGGCTCGGTCGCCATCCAACCATTATTTGGGGATGTCTCATCTACATTATTGGATGCATTCTCCAGGCTGCTTCGGTGGGTCTCGCCCTTATTGTTATTGGTTGTCCGATCGCTGGTATTGGTGTCGGTTCCGTCTCTGCCATTATCATCCTCTACGTGTCCGAAATTGCCCCAAGAAAAGTTCATGTCCTCTCGTCTCTGAATACCAGTTGTGTGAGCGCAACCTCTTCCCCAGTTTTATCCATATCAAATAACCGCCTTCTGCTCAGGTATCACTATTGGCCTTCTTGTTGCCTCGGTCGTCACTTATGCCACCGAAAAAAGGACGGATATGGGATCATACCATATCCAGATCAGCATCCAATCCACTTGGGGTCTGATCCTTGATACTGGTCTTTACTTGCTTCCTGAATCTCCCCGTTTCTCTGTAGAGAAAGACCAGCTAGACAGAGTGCGCGCCGTACTCTGCAAGCTTCGTGGTCAACCCGAGGTCTCTAACTACATTACCTCTGAGCTCGCTGAGAGCGTCGCCAATGCCGAGCACGAAAGAGAGGTGATCCCCACCACTGGCTACTGGTCCAGCTGGCTCCAATGCTTCTCTGGCTCCCTTTTGGAGGGAAGTGGTAACCTCTGTTGCACCATCCTTGGTGCTTCTCTCCAGATGATGTGGCAATGGACGGGTGTCAACTTTATCTTTCACCTCTTGGCCCCTTTCCTCGAGTCCACTGGAGTCATCACCACCCCCTTCATCTCCCTTATCTTCATCCTCGTCTGTGCTCTCCACCCCTATTTCCTTCTGGACCAATGAGAAATTCAGACGCCGTCCTCTTTTTATGTAAATCATTTGATGGACCAGACACAGCCTGACCACCGATGATTCTTTTTCGTAGTTGGGGTGCTCTCGGTATGCTCCTTTGCCAGTTTATGGTTGCCACCATTGGTGTCACCATCGGCTTCAACAGAACCCACATAGATGCCGCTGACAATACCATCGCAAACTTGAACAGCATCCTCGCTATCAATGCCCCGGTGACCTTTATCATTAGCTTCGTCTTCTTCGCTTCCACGTGGGGTCCTGGTGCCTGGGTCATGATCGGTGAGTCTTGCCCACCCAGTGGTATCTATTTCTGTTCTGCTGCCCATTGCCCATTGCCCCGCTTTTCTCATGGCATGTTTATGGGATCTCTGGCCCATTTCACACGCAAGCGAGTTCTTCCTGCTCTCCATCCGTTCCCGTGGTGTTGCCCCTATATGGTCAACAAGACTGAGGGTAACCTCCGCTCGCCTGTCTCCTTCGTTTGAGTATGACTTCCATTCCCTTGTCTTGTGCCTCCGTTGACTGATTGGACGGATCTTGTACAGGGCTCCCTCTGCACGTGTGCCCTTGTCTACGCCTACTTCCTCAAACCTGAGACAAAGGGACTCACCCTCGAACAGATCGACCGGGTGCTCGAGGAGACGACGCCACGCACATCTACAGGATGGGTACCAAGGACGAGATACTCTGAAGAGTATGCCAAGGAGATGACTGAACACGGGAGCGCATAAGCGTGAGCCTCTACTGTCAACCATATCTTGTGAGGAGGTTGTACGACGCATCAACACACGCAGGTATGATACTAAATCCCATCTTTCCCTTCCTTGCTTGTTTCATTTGTTCTGATCTATTGACGGTCTACGTGGACGATGTCTTTCTGTGTTCGTGGGTGTCCCATTTCGTCGATACTCTTCTTTGTTGTCTTTTCTCTCTTCTTCGCGTTGTGTTTTGGAGGGTTTGGTGAAGACGTCGGTCTCCCGCTTGCCTTTCCCTTCCTGTGCCTCATGAAATGCAATGGGGTGAATGGATTGATACCTTATATAATAATCACTGTCAACGTCTTCCGACGAATGTCTCGTGTTTTTTTCTTCTTTTTTTTTTTTTTCAAATACATAGTCTAGTGTAACAAGCAAATCATCCAAGTTTGCAACGTACTTATTTTCTCGTGGTAATATTGCCCCTTCGTATATGCTCATGCACATCTCAAGCAACATCCTGCCTGCCTCGCTGTGATGCCAGATATTGCTTTATCCGGTGCTGTTTGCGCATGTGAGTACCGTATCTGTATTCTTGATGCCAGCGCAGCCTGGCATCTTTCCGACGAGTACACATGAAGCTCAAGTGGTGGTGTGAGTCGTGAGTGATTGATGGACTACAAGGAAGGACATTCACCTACTGACGTTTCGGCTTTCCCAAGTACATCCACTACATTCCACCAAGCGGCATGTACGATGGAAGCGAAACGAGTCAATCTAGTGTGTGTTGCCCGACTCGAACCTCATCACTTCGGTTCTCATATTCAAGTTGACCTACTGAACGCCGCCATGATTGCACCAGAAAAGATAACAATTTGAAAAAGGAAAGGGGGACAATTTATCAAGGTTCAAGATATAAGTAAAAGAATTCTCCATCAACCGCACTAACTACCGACTCTGATCCTATATGTGACATTTGTTGTAATCGGCCTCTTGATCACATCCGAGTCACCGCTTGAGTGATCTGTCGATGAGGCATCCAGTGTAGATGCACGATGGCGTGATGAAAATGTGATCACGGGCGGTTCATCTCGCACCGCCTTGTTCAACTTGGTGATCTCGTTGCCCTAAATTTTGGCTGTGTCCATCAAACGCTCACCTTCTCATGATGTAAACTCAACTTCTGATTCATAGGGAAGATATAAATGCCATCGCACGGTTCTCTCTCTATACCCGCGGGTGATTGTAGCCCGACCTCCTTGCTTCTTGTCCCTTGCTTCAGCTGACACCATCAAACGTCGTACACGTCACTGGCATGAGCACCACTACACAAACAGATGCGGAGTATTTTCAACTCTTTAATTATGGAGCGGGTGAGACCACTCACAACCTATCCATGATCGATCTCATAGACAATGTAGTTATCGTACTCACCGTGGTTGGATATGACTACAGTCCGTTCAGTTTTGCGTGCGCTTCGTGTCATCCGAGAGTAACCTATAACCACAGTTCTCACCTTTTCGAGAGAAGTATACCCTTCCTTTCCTCCACTCCTTGTTCCTTTTCTCACTACCGTCAAAGGTAGAATACATTTGGGTCAGGGGGGAACATTACTTGTTACCGGACTCCCAAGGTTTCTGACATCTCTGCAGAGCCAGCCTTGGGCTTGGGTCACTACAATGTTTATCATTGTATGTAAATGCTTTGTGGCACGCCGTCATAGCCTTCCTAGACTGACCTTCCAACAGGTTCGTTACGTTGGTCTTTTTTGGGTCATGTGGGTCTATGGCCATTCCAGTTTATGTCAGATTGCGTGGCTGATTTCGCGATTATTTAAAGTATAGATGCACTGGGTACGTCCGGCACTGTGGACTAAGTTTACTGATGGTTATGGATAATCATAGGTTTTGCCACCTTTTTTTCTGGCCCTGCAAAGGTACGCTTCTTTGCTTCCAGTTCATGCCCAGTCCATTATTGAAAGTGGTTTTCTGGTAGATGTATGCATCTCAACTTTTCTGGTGAACAGTGATACTGATAGTCGAGTAGGTGTAAGCACTTTACTCTGCAGTCTATAATATCCAGTCCATGCATAATATGCCCAAGGTACTGTGATCTATCTTGCATCTATCTGTGCATTTTTGGCATTTCTTTCTGTTGCTGATTGTGAGTGATTCTGCCCTTCAATTAATTTGCCTCAATAAATTTTGTCTGTTGCAGATATGATGGTGCTGCGTGTGTATGCAATGTGGAATCGCTCAAGAACCATTCTCTACACCCTCCTCTTCTTCTGGATAGCGCAAACTGTCATTTCTGTCGTCCTCGTAGGTTTATCCACTCATGGTTTTATATTTTACAGTCAACTAGGTATGTTTTCGATGATCAATAGCAAAGCATATCCACTTGCAAACCTTCTCTCTAGGCCTGATTAATGACGCGCAACTTGAAAATCCGTCATTTTGCAGTGTCTCATTGGATCTTCTACCAATCGTCACATTAATTCTTCTAGTCCTCCGTTTTCTGCTCAGTAGCCTGCTGTTGATTCTCGCTCTTACCAGAACCTGGAGGGAGTCGGTCGACATGCTCAGAGCAACGAAACAATGGCAACCAAACCGGTACATGACGCTTCTTGCGAGACACGGAATCATTTACTTCTTCACGTACGTCAACAGCTTCCTCCGTCTGTCTTATCCATCACCTACAATACCTTTCTATCACGTTATA
Organism: Xanthoconium stramineum; assembly: GCA_038090315.1. NCBI lineage: Eukaryota > Fungi > Basidiomycota > Agaricomycetes > Boletales > Boletaceae > Xanthoconium > Xanthoconium stramineum. The sequence continues at coordinate 11,625 of JBBPMO010001142.1, forward strand.
CATTTTCCGTATACAAATAACCAACTAACACATTTTCTCGCCGAGCTAGGAATCTATTTTACAATACCATGCAACTCGTTGTCAGCGGAAATTATTTCGTACTGGCAGCCTTCACGCCCAATAATGCAGGAATCTTCCCGATTTGCTTCGCTTATCTCACATTCGCCACAATCGTGCCGCGGTTCATCATCCGCGTGCGGGAGTTGTATAGCCATGACGTTCGAGGGCGCTGGCAGGGGATTGACACTGGATTCGGATTGTCCTCCCACACCACATCCAGCCAAAACGAGATATCTGCAATTGCGTTTGTAGATGTCGCTGGGGGGAGGGCCCAAGAAATGGGGGACGATGAAGTTTGAGACGAGTCTTGGATGATACCCAACGCGGTTGGGCCTTGGATGACCAAGGACAAGGACGTTTTCGCGAGCAGTCATTGTTGTGTTTAACTCGCCCCTTGATCCAAATACTAGATACTTACCTATTCCCACTTGGCGTGTGTTGCATGGACCACTCTGATGAAGATACAGTAGACAACTGAAGCTCAGATGTCGGAGTGCGACCGACGAGTAAGAGTGA
>JBBPMO010001143.1:0-12185 GCA_038090315.1 Xanthoconium stramineum
AGCAGTCCACGCATCCCCAAAATATAGTGCGTACGCATTTCTCCTACTTTTATGTAATTAATGACGCTATCAGCTATTCCTCAGAAGGAAAACCGGTCAAAGCCATAGAGACCTTGCCTCTGTCGTCTCTCGGTGAAATCTTCTCAAACTATCTCGTCACTTTTCTGTAAATGGCTTCCCATCTCATGGATTCCGACTGGTCACTGAGACATGATTCAACAGGTACATGGCATCACTACGAGACAATTGACATCTAATCCAAATGTGGACATAAGCTATCGCAAGCTACGTTAGCTTCCGAGATCCCCTTGAACACATCGCAGAGTACGACTAAATACGACCAACATCCCAGGAATGTCATGCTGTCACACAAACCATTAGATTGTGCACACAACGTAACGCTGCATGCACGTTTGCCAGTTGATCCGATTCCCAAGGCAGCCGGCACGGTTCGTTTGTTGGAAGTGGAATGCGATGGAGACGGTGGATTCCCTTCCGATGGTGGCAGCCATGGAAGGGCAAGCTGTGGTAAGCGCACGCACCAACTAGCATGGCCCGTCCGATGCACTCCGATACCATTGACGTATTATTTAGTGATTGTGTACCAGTGAATGAGCTATGATCGAAGAAAACAAGGCAGCATGACAGGCGTGAGGCTTCCGAAAGTTTACAACAAGGTTTGAGTGTCTGCATCAGCGTAAACGAACGCCCCCCCATCAATTATGATGCTCCATGCAACGATCGGTTTTGAGTGGCAGTGGACTTGGTGGCCATTGTCCAGAATCGGTAGCAGAATGCCAACAGAAACGCGGCCACCCAAGCCTCCATTCCGTCGGAGGGCTGCCCAGCGTTGGAGAGTCTACACCCGGATTAAATACTTGTACGGAATCCATAAGTTTTTGGAGTGGGTGGCAGTTGATAAGCATATCATTTACTACTGTACTCCTACATGCTGTACACCAGTTCGGTGCGGTGCAAACTCCGAAGTGAAAAAGTGTATGTACAGCTTGAATGAACATGACTGCTGCTACCGTCTCGACCGACCAAACTTGCCCCTCCCCCTTGTCGTACGCTTTCTTTATCTTTCTTCCTCTCGTGTTCTTGCACTCTGCTGTCTCGGATAAATGACCTCGTAGTCGCGTTCAGCCTTCCTCGTCTCTTCTGTGCGTGTTTTTCTCTGATTCTGGACACATCCGTATCCTTTCTCTTCACGTCCTCGTTCTTTTCCACAGGTTTCATGAGCGCATCTTTTGCATGCATTGGTCTGTGCGGCGGCCCTGAGGGTCGCGAGCTGGAATTTGGCACTGGCAGGCGCAGTCCCTGGGATGACGCTGGCGGGGTTGAGGGTGTCGCTATTACCGGTCGTCGCTGTCGTGGTATGTATGGCACGTACTCCACGGGTTGAGAAAAAGTATTGAAGAGGTGCCCATTGCGATGTACAGTAGTATACTACTTGTGCAACGAGTTGTAAATACATAACACCTTTCAGTGTACTAACCAAGAAAACAATCATGCATCTGATCCCAAGTACGCTACAATGGCCCCATGATCATCATAAGTCGTTGGATGTTAGTCTGTAGCTCATCCGTAACAATAAATATCTCGGACAGTCTTCACCAGAATCTGTTTGAACTCGGTTCCAATCCCTGAGCCATACGTAGCATAACCACATTGGACGTCAAGCTGGACCACTTATGATCCCTCATTCAGTACAGAAATTCCACTATGAACGCGGAGACACTTACTCCATTCCCTATGAGCACATCGGCCCGTTGTGCGATGTACATGTCCAGACTCTGTGCAACAAACTGTTGTTCCCAGGTTAATTCTAAGTCCTGGCTGCTACCGATGCGATCCCAGCTCATGTTCTGCGCAAGTGCAGATTTCAGTTCTTGCACCCATGGTGTTTGGTCGTTTGTCATGATGTACAAGTATTGAAGAGGAGATGCGGCCTCCTTCCGGACTTGGCGGACCTTGTCAACGATCTGTTCGATTGATGGGTAGCATCGCCGAATGTGAAGTTCCGCAGTATCGCCACGGTCAGTCGGTCCATCAAGCTTGTCCAGAAATTCGGGGAATGAGTTGAACGCGTTCCAGTCCGCCCCCCACTCGGCGAGATGTGCACAATGTTCTTTGAAGTCTCCTCGACGAACGTGAATCGTAAGAAGCCCAGATATCACAGAAGACGTGTTTTCCTTTTGGAAATTGAATAACCATCTCCAGAATGTTGTCGGTTCGAAAAGATGTCGGTTTTTCCTGAAGGCTTTGTAGACAATCAGCGACCAGCCCCAATGTGTAGCGACGGGCGATTTCGACAAGTAGGGCCAAATGCTCAAAAGCCGCCCCTTCTTGCCAAACATCCTATTGGCAGCGTTAGAAGACTGCGCCATATTGAATTATTCCAATGCGTACCAATATTCAAAAATCGCGTTGCCACTCGGGTCCAGCATAATGCATGGGTCGTCCATCGAGTTAATTTTTTCCACCCATTTTTCGAACAGGTAGGAGGCCAGAATATCATCATTAAATCTCACTTCCTCGCTATTGATATGGGACGTATGCAGAACAGTCAGGTTCGGACAAACTTTGTGGAAGAATTCTCTCGAGACTGATAGAGGCGTTTGGTCACCATGAGGCCATGATCCACCGACCATCGGACCTGTGGGAAGCAATGAATTTGAGAAACAAGACTCAAAAGTCGAGGTGATGGTTACCGCCCAGAAGTGCAGACAGAGGGATGCGCGAAGGGATTTTGTTGCCATTATATTCCGAGTAGTGTGAGCCGTCCGGGTTCCAAACGTAATCATTAAACACAAAACTTGATATCACGCCAAGAAAAAATCAGATGATGGCAAAGTAATGGAAACACAGAAGACGACGTAGCGCGAAATACTCACGATCGATTGGTGGTATGGGCGAGCATGCCCATCATGACATAGTCCTGCATGACATTCCCCCAACCCGAACCTAGATAAGGATGACGGGTGAGCAGGGCATTCTGGCATCATACCCTAGACAACATACTGTGGAAATGGTTCGCAGCTAAAAAGTACTTGACAGTCTTGTGCTCGTACTCTTTGTAGTGGGACAGAGAATTCTCTTTCGCTCTCACTTTCTCATACAGCGGAGGAAGTCGTAGTTCGAAAACCTGGCGGGAAATATCGATCCATTTGATGTATATGAGCAATCCAACGGAAGACAATAACAAGAATCCCAATAGTCTGAATCCTCGTCTAGTCAAGCCATAGAACGCCATTGAAGGAGGGAGTGGGGAGAGGTCTGCGGAAAACCCTCACGCCCCCTGTGCTTTCTTTTGAGGATAGGTAAGGCCGCATTTGGTTCACGGTGATAGAACCTGACAGCGAGTATAATTAGTTACCGGAGTGACGAAAGAGCGGAAATATTCTGTGAGAACATGTGCTAAAAGTTTGACCTACTGAACGAGTCTATCGTCAATCAGAGGGTCCGTGGGCGAAATTTCTGGACTTGCCTGGCATGAAGATGTGTGGTAAAGCCAATACTGGACGCACCGTGGTCTGAATCGGGTCCCCGTGTCCCCGTTGAGTGAGAAGGCCCGGGCGGAAGAGGAACCGTGTAAGCCCGCGAATTCTAGAATCATCGTCAGATACATATATCATGTAACCACACCGGGGCCGGATGCCAACCCTCCCTCCCATGTCAGTACAGGAAGTGCGACCTTGAGTCGTCAGGTACTTAACTGTAGCTCTATAACATGGCCCTGAGTGCAAGAATTTTTGGCAAGTCCAAGTTATGACTTGAAGCTCGTGTGAAATCTGTCAACAGGCTCCACCATTTTCATCACCATGTACTCTGTGCATAGTTCAAACGTTCACTCGAGTTCGACAGTAGGCTGTAGGCCGGCATGGCTCTGTGCGTCAATTGCTACTTTTATCCGTTACTACGCCAATTGTTCCGAATCTCCCGCTGACTTGTCTCATCAGAAATTCCATCATGATGTAGATTGTTTCCGCACTTTACAAGAGTTTGCAAAAACTTTGTCAATGGATTAATATCCGCTCGTTCAAGACCGAAAGCTGAAAACCACAATCGCTCTAGTGTTGTGCCGCTAGCATCCCCAAATTTGTTCCGGCGGAGATGACTTCCTTAGCGTTACCAGTAGGGTACGAGGGCACTGCATTCCGACAACATAGAAACTCACTGCGGTATTTCAGCCCGGTGTGAACCCCGTTGCCATGCTCATCAAGCCCTTCTCGAAGGACAGTCTGCAATCAGGATCTCGATCACTCTTGGATCTTTTTGTAATGATAGCTATGGTAAGCCTTCCTTGAAAAATCTGATGTTTCTTCAGCGGAGTGAGCTCTTGGTTGTGATGGCCGTGTACCAATGACCAGGCCCTGATGATGATATTGCTTAGGCTGTGGAAGTTATCAACAAGGCCGGCCGTGGTTCTGGGTAGCCTTCGACTATCGTCACCATGACCTGCTGCCGATGTCGGAACAGCATGCACAAAGATTAGAATGCTTTGGTTAGTCGTCGCTAACAATGTCCATTTGTGTCCTACCCATGTGCCCTCAGGTTGTCTCAAATGGGCTTTGCAGTTACCCAAAGGCACAAGGCTATCTTCACCGGCGGTACAAGGGCTCGACAATTGAACACCTATGTCGCTCGGGTCTATTATTACGAACACAGCAGTACCTGCGCACGCAGAGGAATGGTGACATTCAAGATCCATGTCTCATGATTAGCGATACCGCTCCTCAATTGGGTGGGACTTTGCCAAGGAAAGGTGGGTTATCGCATCTGTTTTGCCCACTCCTATACATTGAATTTATAGTCAACGCTTTATCTCCACAGCATCTTGGAAAAGGCAAGGAGGCATGTGAAAAAGATGCTTGAACAAATTTAGGTGGCCAAGCGTCACGTGAGACCCAGAGTATCATCTCACTTCCATAGATGTGGCAAGCGGAAGGGAGACACCTCAATGCGGGACTGTTGGGTTCCGGCGGTTCCCCATATTTCGACTCCTTGCTATCAGTACGAGGTCAGTACTTGTACCAATTTCGCGAAAGGTGTGGTCTGGTCGTGGATGTGCAAGCTGAATCACAATTTCCGTTTATAGCCTGCAGTGGTTGCATCTCTGCCTGAGGATCCTCATGCCAGGCGGCTGACGCCCATATGGGCCTCTGCTGTCAGTCCATGTGCAATGCCAAACCATTCCCGTGTATCCTTCTGTATAAGAGGCCAACCGCGCAACGGCTGACTATCCCCCACTTCCCCCGTGCAGATACGCCTCAAGGGCCTTCGTGGAGAGATGGTACCCACTATAGTATTCGCAGCGCTGCTCTCCGTCTCTTTCGCACATGCGGCCATTCCGAATGCCATGCTGCGAGGGAGGCCCGCTATCCCCAAGATTTCCATTCCCAACCGCTCGGTCATGAGTCCGAATGGGACTGCTCTACCGCCGCTCACGACCGTGTACTACTTCGATCAACTGATCGACCACAACAATCCCAGCCTTGGCACCTTCCAGCAACGATACTGGATGGATTGTGAATTTTACGACACTGGTATGTCCCCATCGTGCCTGCTTTGTATCAAAGTTTCGAATCCAAATTAATCTAGGTGGTCCTATCGTACTTATGACTCCAGGAGAGACCGATGCTGATGGTACTTTGGTTAGAGTTACATGCCTTACCCTGTCTTCTGACACCTTTGCAGGCTATGAAGGTTACCTCACTAACGAAACCATCAATGGCATGATCGCTCAGCAAGAACACGGGGCTACTGTCCTCCTCGAGCACCGTTTCTTCGGGTATTCAAATCCTTATGACAACCTTACGTCGCAGAGTCTTGAGGTGCTGACAATCCAACAAGCCATCGACGACCTCCTCTACTTTGCGCAGAATATTGACCTTCCCATGCCTGGGGGTGATAACGTCAAGCCTGACACCACGCCCTGGATTTTGATCGGCGGAAGCTATGCTGGTGAGTAGTACCCGATCTGTTACCAAGGAGGGGCTGAACGAGAGTATCCATAGGTGCTTTGACGAGTTGGACGATGGTGAAGTAAGTCTAATCCACGAGCTCCAGGTTACATTAATTGGTTGATTCGTCACGCATAGTAAGCCAGGAATATTTTACGCCGGTTATTCGTCGTCAGGTGTTGTGGAAGCGATAACGTGCGCATTTAGTTCGTGCAGGGTTGTGTACCGCGTCTGATCGCATCTTATCATTTGCGTAGCGACTATTTCGGCTACTTCACGCCCATCCGCGAATACATGCCCCAGAATTGTTCTTCCGACGTTCAAGCTGTCATTGCATACCTGGATCAAATTCACTCCGACAACAACACGTGTGCTATGCAGAGTCTGAAGGAAGCTTTCGGACTTGGCGGTCTATCGCACATTGATGACTTTGCTGCTGCTCGTAAGTCCGCCTCCCTGCGAGACGAGATCGAATGCTGACGAAAACGCTGATGCAGTGCAATATAACTTGTTTGATTGGCAGTCTTTGCAGCCTGATGTCGGCCCTGGCACCTTATTCTTCCAGTTTTGCGATGCCCTCGAAGTCAAGGACGGGGTTAGCGCCTCCGCGACTGGCTGGGGTCTCGAGAACGCCATCGACGCCTGGGGATCGTTCTGGAACGATACCTACTACGCAAACGGTAAGTTGTCATGATCAATGATCGACCGAGAAGTATAAGTTGACATTCGTTCTTGCATTCGTTTAGTTTGTGGAACTATCGATGCAGAGTAAGCTTCTCAAATAGATTGACCACACGTGCTGATGGGGCTTATGCGGGTAGGACGTGCCTTGGGACGTACAACACCAGTCAAGCGTATTGGACGAACATCACCGTAAACAATTCGAATCGTTCATGGTTCTGGATGGTCTGTAATCAGGTCGGGTACTACCAAGTCGGTCCCCCTCTCGGCGAACCCGCAATCGTCAGTCGGATCCTGGAACCCATCTACGACGAGGTGTGTGCCCAGTCGCCTTTGGGCACCGTCATGACTCTAATCGGTGGGGGGGCATCACGATCAGAGACAATGCGTCAACATGTTCCCGCAAAAGTTTTCGTCGCCGCCGTCCCCGTCCGCGGACGAGGTGAATATGATGTACGCGGGTTGGGACGTCAACGTGGATAGACTCTTCTTTGCCAATGGTCTTCGTACGTGTTCCTGCCTTGTGCGGTCCTGTCCCTGATTGTCGTTCACGTGTGCGCTGTGACAGGCGATCCTTGGCGCGAGGCTACCGTCTCCGAAGACGGTCTGAACAAGGCGAACACGACCACGCAGCCCATCTATGAGGGCGACGGATTCCATTGCTCAGATTTGCTCACAGAGAATGGTGTGGTCGACGAGACGGTTCACGCTGTTCAGATGGCAGGCCTTGAGTACATGAAGATGTGGCTTGCAGCATGATATATATTTTTTCCTTCAAGAATATGAAGGACTTTGTTGTACATGGGGTGGTAGTACCGTATTCATACGCGGCGGATCGGGAAGTAAATGAACGTAAATATGGAGTGACTTAGGTGGGTACCTCCAAGTACCCACTGGCAGACGAATTTCGTGCAACCAGCAGGCACCAACGATTTGTCTCATGGACGACATTACACTTTTCCAAGTTTCCAACACGTACAGACACGATGAGTCGAGTGTCGGAGAACAGCCCGTAGATATACTTTTCATTACCTTTGCTACGGTACATACACTACGTTTCCTTTTATGGACATTGCGCGAATAGGTCGCGCGCCACTCTTTCCTCTTTCCTCCAGTCTCGTACCACGTCGACTGGAGGTAAGCTACTCTACTAGTTGCTAGCCACATTCTCTTATACTCACCTGTACATAGTATAACATTCTGTCATAGGTGAATAACAGTCTCGTACCACGTCGACTGGAGTATAACATTCTGTCATAGACGACGTGCTCCAACATCGAGAACTGGAGTCAATCCGCACCAAGTCATGCCGTAGACTTGCAAGTCCTCTGGCTCACCCCAGAGTCAATGGCTCTCTGTACTCGGACTTTAATGTTGACGCGGATGGAAAATCATTGTCAAGTAGGTCTCGTCTACATAACCAAAATGCTCACAACCAGGGTTCTTTGCCAGGCTATCAGCTACATGCGCTCGGGAAAGCTTCCATAGACCATGCCATAGGTTTAATACTTACTTATCGTGATCGATATTGTTGGACAGAGTCAGTATTCCGATGACTGACTTGAGCATCTTCATCATCCAAGCGGCAGCGGTCAACGGCCATGGTGAGGGAAGATACTTTACTGGTCTGGCGGATATCAGGTGCACACGGCGTGAGCCCGCAGTCCAAGCTTTCTGGCCGGGTTGGTCGTGTCGCACACACTCAAAAAAGATGCTTGTCACTTGCGGACACCAACAAAGATTGATCTAGGCTGAGGTGATCGGGTCAGCCGCCAAACCCAATTTGGACTTTGGAATGCGGCTGACCCCTGAAGGGTATAAAAGCGCTCTCCTCGCTCCAGGTATCGTCATTCCTTCATTCCTTCCTTTTCTTCTTCCTCCATTTTTCTTTCTATGTTTTCTTGCATTCTGCTCGGGTTCCAGCGGGCAGATTGCTTTCGACGATGTTGTGGCACCTTTGGGCACCGGCGGGCTTCTCGTTCGGTTGTCGTGTTAGGTGAGCCCGCCGTCCATCGCGTTGTCATTCTGTGGGCGCTGAATCGCTGCGTATATGGCAGATACGCACGCCAGGTTCGTCGCGGATGGTTCGGGATGTGAGTAGTATATTTGGCTCTTCACTGACCCTTGAACATCGCTGCAATAATTAACTGAATGTCCTCACAGCTCGTCGAACGCCAGACAGTGATCCGCTCCACGTTGACAAGCGACGTAGAGAATCAAACACAATCCGCAACTTCCGACTTGGCTCGGCGACGCGACCGATGGACAGCGGTAACGGCGAGGTCGCACCACTTTCGTCAGCCCTCTCGTGATGATTAAGAGCTCTAGCACTCGTTCCAGTGCTCTCGAAGGTATCCGATTGGTCGTCAGCAAGCCTCGCGGGTGTGGGTCCACCTCATCGCCCTGGCGACGCAGTGCAACTAGTGTCGCCCATCGAGCGTCCTTTTCCCAGCCAAGTCTTAGCTCCGTCGTCCCAAGGGTTCCTTCATCGTCCTATACCCCTTTCTTTTCTTCCTTTTTTTTTATATCATAGCGGTGGGTTGACCTACCTCCTTTTGGTGTCTTGATCCTCACCCATTCTGGTAGAAAAAAAAATCTAAAAAAACCAAATAATTTATAAAACTCATTCCAAGTCCTCATTTTTATCAGGTAAGCCTCGCTGACTCGTGCTGGCTGCCCATCTGACGTGACTCAGTTTCTTTTCTTCTTTCTGCTCTTCTTCGCACTCTGCTTGGGTACCAGCAGGCAGACTGCTTTAGATGATGTCGTGGTGTCTTTGGGTATTGATGAGCTTCTCATTTGGTTGTCAATGTGCGAGGTGAGCTTGCTCTTTCTGGCGTCGTCGTTTCGTTGCGCTGACTCACTGTGTACATAGTGGATACGTGTGCCGGGTTTTCTGTGGACAGTTCGGATGTGAGTCTTGTTTATCGACACTCTCACACTGTATAGATGTTGAGTGAATGTCTCTACAGCTCGTCGAATGCCAGACAGCAATCTCCTCTGCGACATGGAGGGTAGGGCTCACGATCTAACCTCTGACCCCAAGGCGGCCCCGCGCACTACGCAACCAACGAACAGTGGTAACGGCGAGGTTGTACCACTTTCGTCAGGTTACCAGTGATGGCTACGAGCGCCAGCACTCGCTCCGATGCTCTCGATGTCGTCAACTTGAGCCACGCGATCCCAAGATCCCTTCGTCATCCTATACCCTTTTTCATTTCCGTTTCAGGTGAGGCCTTGCTGACATCTTCTGGTTACCGATCTGATGGTTCTAGTGTCTTCTTTCTTTCTTCTTTCGTTCTTGGTCTCTTTACTGTTAACAGTATGATATTTCTGACGCTATTCCGCTTCGATCCTAACACTTTGTCGCAAAAGAAAACCCAAAAAAAATCAGAAAATTTCAAAATCTCCAAAAAACATAGTCTCGTTTTTTTTCCCCGGTATGCCACGCTTCAATATCTTACATTACATGCCTCTAACGGAACTCAAATACCAGTCTTTTTCTTCTCTCCGGTTTTGCTCCGGGTTCCAACTATCGTCACTCCTTTGGATTCGGTTTCCTTTCATCTCAGTAATGGTACGTCGGTACAATTTGAACCTAATCACCATTCTGACACGACTTTCCTTCCCTTCAAGTTCCAACTATCGTCGCTCCTTTGGTTTCGGTTTTCTTTTATTTCTCAGTAATGGTATGTGAGCCAGATCAGCCCTGACACCTTAGCGCTCACACACTCAGTTAAAAATCAGAAAAAAAATCAGAAAATCCCCCCCAAAAAAATACAGTGTTTCTTTCTCCTTCAACTTGTAAGGTAGAGATGGTGGTTTTGTTGACTTGTTCTCCATTTAGCCACACTTGTCTCTTGTTCAGTCTACTGGAGATCTTCCGATCCACATCCAGGCCTAGCCATCGCAAAAGGTATCGCTGGGGTATGTGGTCAGAGAGTGGGGATGGTGGTGTTCTTGGAATGGAGACAGTGTTGGTCGTCCAGTTGATTGTGGGGTTCCATTTGCGCAACCAGGGCATTCCTAAGATTACTTGTTGACGTCCCAGACTGAGAACCATTAGGTCAGTGGTTTCTCTGGTTTGTGAAAAGAGGATATCTGTGTGGGCCCTCCATCCAATGGTTCCTTTGACATTAGCTGTCCCATCTACATTGTATGCTCGGATTGGTTTGGGTAGTCGTTGTAATGGGAAGTTGGCTTTGGACAGGAGGCCAATGTCAATGAAGTTTCCTGTGGCACTGCAGTCAATGAGGGCAGTGGTTTCAACGATTTGTGTTCCAGTAGCTAGTTTGATAGGAAGACGAATGGTTTGTTCATTTGGCAGGGCTACTAGTACATGGGACAAATCATGGGAAGATGATGTCGAGATGACTTCCCAAATCAAAAACCCTCTTTGTCAGAGAAGGTGGTGGCAATGGCCACATTTTCTTCATCATCCTCATAACAAATCTTCAAGGTTTGGAGAATGTCTTCGGGTGATTTCCCTTTGGTGGTGAGGTTCTGGATGAATAGGTCGATGGGTGTGGCAGGGGTGATCGTGGGGGTAGCGGGGGTGGTGGTTTCAGTGTTTCTGACCATCTGGGGGTGATTGTTTCCCTTGGGTTTCCCTGTTGTTTGGGTCGACCGACATTCGTTGGCACTGTGTCCCTTTTTGCAGCAGCGAAAACATAGTCCTTCTCTCATGCATCGGGCACGATCGGCTGGAGAGAGTTTCTTCAGGCGGATTGTGTCAACATCCATGGTGTTGGGGTCATTGGTGGACGAAGAGCTGGAGGTGAAAGAAGAGAGAGGTAGGCCATGCCCCTTTTTGAGGGCGAGGATGCGAGCTTTCTGTCGATGGAAGTCGATAGCTTTGCCCATCCAGGCTTTGAGTGAGTCTGGAACTTTCTCCATGGAGTAAATCATGGTGGTGAGTTGGGGGGTCTAATCCATTGGCAAATAGTCTTCGCACTTCGGGAGTGTCGCCAGCCTGGGATTGGTCGGCCAGATACTGGAATTCGGAAAGGTATGTTTGGAAGCCATCGTCTTTTCGGGTGGGGGTTTGTTTTAGCTTGTTGAGTTTGTCTCTAGCTGTTTCTTCAAGGTGATAGGGGTAAAACATGTCTTCAAAGGCCTTTTTTATGGTTTTCCAGTCTTTGTCTGCAGTTTGGATTTTGGGATCGGCAAGTTTCTTTAGCCAGACTCCCACGAAATATTTCCCGCATCCTTGGTTCATTTTGTTTAACATGGTTACAGATTTGGCATCATCGGTGCTAAAGGTGGATGGATTGATCGAGAAGTATGCTTCCATAGCATCTATCCATCGGATGGCATCCTCAGATTCCCCAGAGAAGTGTTCTGGGAGGGCCGCCTTGATTTTAGTGGTGCTAGTGGTGGTAGACATGGGGTTTGTTGATGGTGGATTGACTGGGGGTTGGGGTGGGACCACAGGTGGTTGTTGTGTAGTGGTTGACGTTACTGATGTGACTGGGGGGTTCAGGGTTGTCAAGGGGGTGACAGGTGGTAAGGGATTTGTAGTAGGGGGAACGGTTGAGG
>JBBPMO010001144.1:0-12183 GCA_038090315.1 Xanthoconium stramineum
GCACATTCCGACCATCTGACATTTCGCTATGCGGTGACCGGAGTCCCAGCACCGACGATTTCCAAATGGAGTATCGAAATCGGTGAATTCAAATTTCAAATCGAGCGCGGTTGTCCGGCTTTCCATACTAGGGTGCCCCGGTAAACAGTGCACCACTTCCGCCATGTACCAGGTTATACACGAGCCCATTGTCATTGTTGGCTTGAACACCGCAGAGGGGAGTCAAATTTGGCCCAGTCGAGACGATGGTACGGTCGTGTGTACAAGCATACAACACTGTCACCAGCACTACCCCGCCATGAATCCATGATGCGCTCGTCAGCAAACAGCGTTTCATTTACATAAAATACGGCGTGGTCAGAGTCCCGGTAGTAGGGTCATGTTGACCTTGTCCAGACTTGGGTTTCGCAGGCATCCAGCTCGAGCCCTTATTTCCCATCGTGGACGCATCCATCGATATCTCTCAGGCTTTGCACAAGATTACGGCGATCTGACACACTTGACATCCAGCAGCACAATGTACCCGCCAATCGAACCATTCGAGAAAGGGACACTTGAAGTGATGGCATCGCCGACATGCATCCATTCACTCTAGTTCGTCTGGCGAAGTGTTCCATCCTTGGCTTGCACTTATACATCGTGTCCGCTTGCTATAGCTATGAAGTCAGTGGAAACGAGAGCGGTGTGCCAGGTACTTTCAACTGCGCTGCATGCGTATTATACTCAGTGTTGACGCCCTCTTGATAGTTGTCTTTCTCCATGGGGGCCCTGGAGGCGGAGTAGATGCCAAGGATAGGCAGTTTTTCAATCCAGAGAAATACAAGGTTTTCTCTACGTGTTTCCACTTGATGTCTCTGAGGCTCATTCATCGCATCAGATCGTCCTGTTTGATCAGCGTGGTGCTGGCAAATCAGCCCCGTTCGTAATTCGTGGATCTCCAAGATCAAGACCCGGTGTATTGACCGATAGTACAGGAGTGCTTCTACTGAATACAACACCACCTGGGATCTTGTGGCGGACATCGAGCGTCTTCGCGAGAAATTAGAGATTGTTAAATGGCATGTGTTTGGTGGCAGTTGGGTATGCTCTCATACCTTCTCATCGTTTTCCTATCAAATTGAGATATGCTGCTAGGGATCGACACTCGCGCTAGCGTATGCTCAGGTGGGGCCGATGAGCGATTCATCGTACGATCTGATACATACTTAAAACAACTTAGACCCATCCGACAAAGGTCAAAAGCCTCGTCTTGCGGTAATTCCTTCTCCTGCTCTAGTCACCCATCAACTTCACTTACGACGTGGATACAGCGGTATTTTCACCCTGCGTAAAAGGTTCGCAGACTTACCACCCTTTCGCACTCAAATGCACTAAACGCATTTTAGCGAGCTCAAGTTCTTCTATCAGGACGGTGCTTCCCATCTCTTTCCAGAAGAGTGGTAGGTGTCTCTCCCGTTGTCCTTTTTCGATGCAGGCATTCGTTCTCTTACTGGTTCCGAAAATCTATGAACGCGGCTCTAGGGATCGTTACGTTGCACCTATCAATCCTTCCGAGCGCCACGACATGGTGAAAGCCTATCATGCGCTCCTCAGCTCATCGGATGAGAAAACACGACTTCGAGCTGCAAAGGCATGGTCCAGATGGGAGTGAGTGACGTCTTCTGGCTGATGTTGGGCTTCAACATGTCCATGATCTGTTAACATGCAGGATGGCCACCTCTAAACTGTACGTTAATGAAGACATGCTCCGACGTGCGGAGGAAGACACGTTTGCGCTGTGCGTTCCTTCTCAAAACTTGCAAGGTTGTTTTGCTGAATGTAGCATTCACAGTGCTTTTGCACGCATTGAAAACCATTATTTCGTCTACGACGTCCGTCTTTGAACTTCATGTACAAAATGAAACGTTGACCAAATACGATAGGGGTTTATGCGCGATGGCCAACTGTTGGAGGAACAAAGTATCGCAAAGATGTCAGTGGAACCGTTTTTGTCTTATGGTCGGTCTCCCTGACACGTTTTTGCAGTCGACACATACCTACGATTGTCGTACAAGGAAGATACGACGTTATCTGTCCCGTATGTTCCACATGGCTTCTGCACATTCGCCAATTGATTGCGATCTAGGCGACGACCGCTTGGGCGCTCAAGACGGTCTGGGAAGCGAAACCTTCGGCAACGTTCAGGCTCAACGTTGTTCCTGATGCGGGACACTCGTCGCGCGAGGCTGGGATCGAGAAGCTACTGGTTCAAGCAACAGACGAGGTTGTTGCAAACTATCCATGATTAGGTGTAGGCTTCTGGATTGAATGTTTACAACCTGGATTCCATCTTGTATGTAGAGAAGGTACTACTGTCAGATAAGTACATCCTCTTGCCAAGTTGGATACTAGGGTATGTCTACCTGATGGGCTGGTTTGTTTGATGAACGCGCCACCAGTATTCAATATTCGATATTCAATACCACTCTCATGTTTCGCTAGGTTACACGTCGTGCGTCGTGCGCCAACGTGTACTTTCATAGCCCTTACGATTGATGGTACAACGTTATCTGTCCCTGGTTCTCGCTACGACCTCCGGCAAGTACTATCATTACATGGGTAATGCAAACTTACTTTGCAATGGAAAACTCTTGAAACACGAAACTTAAATACATTCTTGTCTCTCTACTGTCATGAAAATTTTATCCAAGATAGCTGTCGAAGTACTCTAAGCAAGGACAAAAACTTGAGGGGAGTCACATTGCTAGTCCGTTCATAATCCAACACAATGTTGCAGGATGTCATTCTGCACCGGTCATACGACCCCAGGATCCGAGAGATCCTGCTTATTAACTGGCGAAGTAAGGCCGGGGAATTAATTATGAGTATGTGAATGGTTCCTCCATCAAGTATTAGTGTGAAATATGCACCGGATGAAGATGTAGAATGAAATATTTGGCTGCAAGAGGAGAGAGATTGTCACGCTTGAGGCCGCCCGTGACAAAGTTCAATCTCCTTCTCGGCAGACTCAGAGGATGCCAAACGTGTCGGACTGCACTGCAACCGCATTGAGAACCTCCAATGGCACGGCCATCATGATCTCAGCGACAGAGAAAGTTAGAAGCCGAAACAGCGCTCGAAGAAAAACTCGCCCGGGCCTGCGGTGCGCTCGGCGATGGCTCTTGCAAGAATATCACAGTCGCAGCAAAACAATTTGAGGTGTCTTACCACACTCTCCGTCGACGCTACAAGAAGCTCACAGTTCCCTGAAGCCGTGCCAACAAGAATCAACGACTACTTACTGATGCGCAAGAGGAGACGATGTGCCATTGGGTCAAGTATATGGCTCTGACAGGTGATCCTATTTGCAGCAAAGACTAACATTTCAAGGACCGAGAGTGCTGCGGGGATGGTTAGTAGCGACATCTACTGGTACCAATAAAACACCCACCATACAGTGCTCGCGACTGCCCACAGTAGACGATGCCTTGGCAAGAATTATTCACGAATAGCAGGGAAAGGGATCTGTTGAGCACTCCAACGCCCGCAACCCAGAAAACCCAGGTTACGAGCACCCATACTGCTTGTGTGCCAATCGATGCGATCGGACATCGCGACCAGAGCGGGTCGAGGATGAAAAGGGTATATATTCCAGACGTGACGGTGGTCCAACACCCTGCAAACCTGCCGGCATCAACAAGGGAACGTGGCCACAGCCAGTGGCGAAATGTACGCACAATAAGAAACGCACCCCTGTCCATGTTGCCGATCAGGTGTGTTGTTGTTATACTTGTACTGTATCAAAAGCCAGGTTGCATCGGCGACCTATATTTGCAATGGAATGTCGGTAATTCAAGACGCCACTGTGGATGGACGAACCTTTGTTAAGCTGCTGAACAACAGAAAGATATAGATAACGAAGGCACGTGTAAGCCACAAGGCAACCTCCATGAGTGGCACCAACGACGCGTCAACTTACGCGGACCATACTACTGAATACGAACTCCATATACCTTGTTGAGTGTCTTTGGGTGGCGCTTCGAGTGCCGATACAACAAGTACAATGGGCAGAAATAGATAAGTGCCAACATCGGGGTGACCGCGGCGATAACGCTTGAAATGGCACTGGAGTACACCCTAGATTTGTTGACATCAGGAGAAGCAGAAATGCCGGCGGTGCTCTAAAGAGCAAGGGAACCAGTGGCGAGAGCAGCAAGAATGCATAGGGAAGAGGCGAAGGGAAGCATTTCGACTAGCTTTCGAAGACGACGAGGTTTAAAAGGTGACATGGGCAGAGGTGAATGCGCACTGAAATGGTTTGGTGACGAGGCATTGATATACTTGCCATTACGACAGATGCGGTCGCCGCAGCACTAGTGGTATGTGCTGTCAAAAGGCGAGGGATGTAGCGATTCAGGCTCGAAAGTCGGGAGGCCTTGGTTGAGTGGTCAACCAGTCTCGCGAACTGCAGGTAAATGACCATGCTGGTTCGTCACTGCATGCTGAAACGTGTTTGCAGCGTTGCCTCTCGTGACTGTTTGCTCCAAAGACGGCCAACCGTAGGTTAGCATCCTGATCAGACTGGACTCTGAGAGATGCAACCTGGCGTCGTGTCGGTCCGGAAAGAAGGTATCTGTGAGCTAAACGCTTACTGAGTGTCTGTGTATTGACAAGACGAGGTCCTTGTACAGTCACGTGCACGCTAGTATATCTACGCGACACCTCGTAGATATACGGTAGCAGTCCCTTGTCCACGTACCGCGTAGTCGCCCCAACAAAGCTCGCTCCAGTTCGCTCGTGCCCGCTCGTCAGTGTTCCCGCCATTGGCCACGGTAGGCTTCCAGTCCTATGTCTTAGGGGTCAATTATTTAAGTTGACACGATGTCAGGGTGGACTGATAGTTGCCACGAAACGCGCGGTTGCCTTTCAGTGACAGCGCAACCCTTCAATTTGAGCGTGGGGTTCGTGACGGAGATAGAGGGAAACTCCGTCTCATGTCAAGTGAAACTCGGTGTGTCGTGTCAGGTGTGAACTTGAAATGCGGTGCATGACTTCGCTAATCTGGTCACTCATGTACATATGTGCCCTTCTATCTCCTCACACACATTGTATCACAGGACACTGATGGTTTGGGGCCTGTGCATCTAAAACCGTCTGTGGGAACGATGGGACCCGGGGGACTAACAGCTTGCCTTTCAGGGCATTCGCAAGATTAGAGGAGCACGTGCCCCTCTTTTGTACCTAGTTTAGTGCTGTCCTACTATGGTGGAATATCTGCATATATATTCCACCACAATATTTAACTCATCGCACCGCAGAAATCCTTACATGTCCTCCAAATCCTGCAGCTTGCTGCAAAATTTTGATTGGATCTCTCCAAGTCACCGATTTTAAGAACGCATGACCAGAGTCGCCGTTGGCGACAAAAAACCTTGTTGGCCACCTGCATAAGGAATGATATTTATGCAGTAGCTCATCACGAATGACTACGATACACTGCTAGTGCATGATGATGTAGCGCAAAGACACTTCCGTTCGAGAGTCTTGCCGAATGATGAGCCTGAGTGCATGGGGAGGTACTACTATCATTGGGTAATGCAAAAAAACCAATAAACATTTTCTACAGCCTCAACGAAGTGGGATATGTGTCACAAATTATGAAACCCCCGTTCCAATCCTGCTGTATTTAGACATGATTGGAACTGGATTGTACCTGAATTGAAAGGGGTAAGCCAAACAGAATGCGTGCCTTCAAATTCCGTAAGCAATGTGATAAGGCCCTTGGAATCAGTGATTGGTTAGTTCCAAGGCATGGCATGGCCGTGGGAATGGCTGAAGCTAACTCCCAGGGGTTCACAAAGCATTCCCTTGTATGCTTACACTCTCACCATTGATCTGCAGACCACTCATCCCCCTGTAAACTTCACTCTATACCCCTTGTCATATACAATGCCATCCAAATGTACATACCACACCAGAGGCGCTGCGGGGGAGAAGATACCCTGTCAATATTGTAACAAAGAATTTGCACTCTGAGGCCTCAAGTCTCATGAGTCCAGCTGTGCAAGTAGATGTCAGAAAAAAGCAAAAGACAAGGAATTTGCGGAGTTAGCGACACAGGTGGCCACCACCTGACTCAAACATATGTTTTCATGATTACTATCTGACAGTACTGTAACGAATTAGGCTCATCTGTCTGACTATTTACAGTAAGCCACAAGCCTGCTCCAACTATTAGTGAGCAATGGCCCAATAGTCTGCCAGACACCAACACTGCACATGTCCCATTGCCAATCAGCACTGATGATCTTGGCTACGACCTTGCCACTGGGCAAAGCACCAAGATCACCAAGATCGGCTCATCTGGGAGTGATAATATGAGTGTGGACTCATGGCGATGTAAGTTTTGTGTCCATTCTCTTCTCCGATGGGAACGGTTTGATCCATAATCTCGAACCAGTCTCTGATTCGGGATTATCTCACGCAAGCATTGATGCTCGTGCATTGCATGAAGACGAACCACCTTCCTTTGCCCAACCACAGCCTTCTTTCACACCAACTGCGAATGCAGCTCCTGACAGTTTCAAAACCGAGTATCATCCCAAGAGTGGTCGCACGACCGAGTATGAGTCCTTTTCCACCTATGGGCAATGGCCGTTTGTGCCTAGTTTACCTGACGATACTCCTTGAGCTCTGTTTTTGTCTCAAGCCGACTTCGAGATCGCCGAGCTTGCTCACCAGTCTGCCATGAGCAGAGAACAAGTCGAGCATTTACTCAAGCTCATTTGGTCAATTTCCGATAGTCCACACAGGTCTGGATTTACACTGTGGTCGTACAACAATGTCGCAAATGCCTGGTCTTGTGTTACTCCTAAGTTGACCCCTGTATGTCCAGTTTAACTATGTGTTAGGCAACTATCTATGTCGTCCTTGTATCTGATGTTTGTACTGTGAATATACAGCTCCAAGAGCACACAATCTCGGTCCCATACAAGCAAGGGGACTTGTCATTTGAGGTGTATGCTTGTCCATTGTGGGATTGGGCACTAGACCTCCTTGAAGACCTGCTACTCGCTCCCCATTTCATGTGGAATGCACAACGTCTATACAAACACAACAGCTCCGAGTTTGAGCGCTTCATCCACGAACTCTGGACTGCAAATCATTGGTGGGATATACAGGTGAGTATCAATATCAAGTTCTAGCAGTAGAACAGGTCTCAGTCGATGCCAAAGAGGGCGGAAACGACTATTGTATTTACCTAGCAGTAGAACAGGTCTACTACACATGAGTATTAGGATAAGTAAGAGAAGTAGTAACTCACCTCAGTCGATGCCAAAGAGGGCGGAAACGACTGAGGTGTCAATAGGTGAAGTACAGACATATATAGTGCTATGTGGTGAAGGCACACTCGTACCTCAATGGGAATGAATGGAACAGGGTGGAATGAATAGTGTAGTAATGTCTATAAGGGGACTACCGAGTTTGGAACTGTGGGTTCCAACACTTCCGGTAGTTCCAGTCAGTTCCGGTTGGAACCAGATGGTTCCGGGTGGTTCCGGTGGTTCCGGTGGTTCCGGCAATTCTGAAATTGTAGGGTTTGACTGGTCATACCAGTCCCGGATCCGGAAGTGGTATTTTGTCAATCAACATAAGTATACTCTAATCTACTGTGTTAGTCAACAGTACTGATGAATACATGTTGTGTGTAAGACTACTTTACTGGGGGAAAACAGTGTGCCTTTCGCATTCATCCTCTATGCAGATAAGAGTCACCTTACAGCTTCGGGAAAGATAAAGGCTTATCCGGTCATCGCCCATTGCACAAACCTTCCCGTGAATATCAGGAATGGCGATGGCTTGGGAGGAGGATGTGTAGTTGGTTTCTTACCCATCGTGTGTCATTTTTCTGTTGGATATTCTAATGTGACTTGATTCATCGACTTGCAACAGGTTCCCAACAATGCAGAAGAAGATGGAAGACTTTCTTACACCAACTTAAAACATGTTGTGTGGCACAAGTCGTTCTTCAAGCTTTTGGAGTCCATCATTGAACTTTCGAAAGTCGGATTCACATTCAAGTGTTTTGACGAAATTATCTGCATATTATTTCCAATCATCCTGATTCTGTCAGCAGACTACAAGGAACAGTAAGTGTGACTATTTTAATGCTTGCTATGGCTTATCATTTTGACAGATGCGTTATGGCCCTGATACGAGGCCTGCGATCCCATTGCCCTTGCCCTGTTTGTCTCATTCCTTGAGACAAACTCCAGGATCACACAGCTGACTATCCCATATGTAGTGCTCAGAATGCCATTGAGTACCTGCAAGAGTGGGAAATAGACTGTGTTACCAGCGAGAAAGCCCTGAAAGCTCAGAGTTTATGGCCGGTTGAGGTACATTATGTCTTGATATTATTTGTAACAAACGTGAAACTGATGTGCTCCATACGTCTGTCAGAACATGTTTTGGCATATCAACTATTCCGACCCCCATCAAGCACTTTGTTTTGATCCTCTACACATGAATGACAGTGGAATGTGGGGGCACCACTTATTCACTGAAGTAAAAGCACAACTGGAACACTTGGGTTGCGATTCTACCAAAAAAGTGGACAACCAGTAAGTAAAATTCCCTTGTTGCTTCCCCTTAGAACTCGTCCAACTTATGATGCTATCTGTAGACATGACCAGTTTTTGCAATGGCAAAAACTCATGCATTTCAAGGCAATAACAAATATCAACTTTTCCGATGGGAATCAGTTCCTTGACATTGCCAAGGCAAGTATCTTTGAATCACTGTTTCCACGTTCCCATTAATATTTCCTGACTTCTCTCACAGCAAATCCTATTTATGACACAGAACGTACTTACGTGGCAGTCTGACCGAGTTGGCTATGCACTCTTGAAGGTCATCGCTGCTTATTTGGAATATCATATGTATCTAACGCTTGACGTTGAAATGGAGACTATGTTGGCGGCCGGAGAAGTGAACCTCCTCAAGTTCCAGCAACTTCTCAAGGTTAGTAGATTCATTCAATCATGACATATGCTGCCCTCATTGACTTCAATTATATTGGCAGGAATACATATCTTTACAGGGGCAAAATGTGACCAAAAACTGGAATTTCCCAAAGGCACATCTAGCAAAACATGCACTGCAAGATATCCGTGAAAAAGGTGCTGTTCGCAACTTCAGTATGCACCCAAACGAGAAGCAACATGGCCCAATTAGGCGAGCATACCTCCGTCAAACTAATTGAAGAGATACATCCCAACAGGTATGTCGTCCACTAGACTTGGTTTGTTGAGCCCCCATGAAATAACTGATTAATATTTCACCCATCGTTAGCTAGCAAAGTTGGACCAAAGGACGGTTGTTTGCAAGCTGATCCACAGCCGTATCGAACACTTAGATGAACAATGATGTAACGCCACCCTCGAGCTGTCCAGTCTCGAGGATGCCCAAGGGGAACTCGATTGCCAGCCAGCTGTGGACCATATCCACCTCGGTTCCCCACAGAAGCCAACGACACTCGGCACTGTAGAACAAGCAAAATCATCAGACCCAGCTTTCCGCGACTTCCACAAGAAGTTTACTAGTTTTATCAATGCGTTCACTCAGGCACATGATATCCCACTGCCGGGCGACAGTGGACAGTTCACTCCAAATGCACAAGACAAGGTACGCTGCTATTCTGTTGCACAAAGTTCCCCAATCTCATGGTTGCTTCCAACAGATCACAGAACATCGATACCTCAAGGTGAACTACGAGTCTGCCATGGACTGGAAACTGGCTACCAACTACCTGCGATGCAATCCAAACTTCCACAGTAGCCAGCGGTATGATTGTGTGCTCATCTGCACCCATGACAAGGACGGAAACACCAAGCATATATTTGCTCGCCTTCTGATGATGTTCCAGTATGTTCTTAATCGCAATCATGACCCTTTGGACCTTGCACTTGTGCAACCTATGGATGCCCCTACAGGCAACTCACACACAATAGATTGTGACCTTGGTTTCACTCACCTCCAGGCTCAACCTACAGTGCAGTCTGAGTTCATCTCACTTCGATCTGTTGTCCATGGGGCTCTCCTCGTGCCGGATTTTAAACATGCGGGTGATTTCTTTCTTGTCAAATATGTAGATGGTGATTGGTTTCTCCAAGCCAAGCAGTTCAATAATTCTAGATCATGATACTTCTGGCTTATGTAATAATATTGTTATGCGTGTACACCGAGTAATATCACAGCTTGTATGCGACCCATCATAAAGCGATTGGACTGATTTCGAAATGACTGCATCGAGGACAGCTTGCACATCAGATAAAGGTAAGTGACCATTCTACAATGATCATTGACATCTTAAGACTTTTGAATGTCGTCCTTTTCTTTTCAGTTGTTTTAGCAGCACAGGTGAACTGTTCAAGGCGGTGAGACACTTGCTGTCTTGTACGTCTATCTCAAGCTGGAATTTGCAGTAAATCATGACAACCTGTTATCCGGGGAACATGCACAGGGCATGCATCAAGGGTTCTTCCACTCAGCCTCAGGTCATTACTCATTGACCCAGCATCCTCTTTACATTGTTCAGATGAGCCGAGATTCCTCCAGATATGGTCAAAGGTAAGTTTTCAGGCGGCATTGTAATTCAGAGTATTTAACACTGGCCTCCTGCACAGTGGAACTTCGTTGTCATATCTATTCAGATCCTTCGTCCTTCGTCCTATCAACATGCCTCCTTGAGCCATCAATCACCATCCCCACGCTGTTATCAACAATTCTGATGATGAGTTCAACTTGGCAGACATCAAGAACCAAGTTGGAGAGTCTGATGATGATGACAGCAACTCCAAGGCCGTACATTCTGTTACTGCTTGACCATTGACAAGCAATCCTGCTACACAAGAGGACCTTCACAAGGTTCGTTCCAGTTTGGATTCTCCTTGATTCTATTGATGTAATATATCGACACTATTCAGGTGCTGGTTGAGTCTTAGAAAGCCCTGGTCAAGCTGCGTGGAAAGGTCAAAATGCTAGAGACACAAGCTGCTGTCCACAACGCCCAAGACGCCAAGTGCCGAGGAAAGAAGGTAGCCAACCTTACTGAAACTGAAATGGCTGTTGAGCTTCAGAACGATGCTGTACACATGCTGGGCCGGAAGTTTTCCATGACCCACTGCTTTTGGGTCAATCCTGAGATCTTTCCTCTGATGACCAACCTGAATGCCAACCTGAACTGTGCAGAACGCTGGCTCTCTCCCCTCTCAATCAAAGACAGCATGAAGACTGAGCTGTTTCAGTTCATTCCAGCAGATTTGCATCCGTTAATGGTCCACAAGAACTTCGGATACACGGTAAGGTTTCTTCCCATTCTCTACAACCATTCACACTAATTTTCAATTTGAAGTTCTGTGGTGGCGTTCAGACCAGCCACTCTGAATCTGTCTCGGATGTGAAGGGGAGCACTGCTGGTATATTTGGGCTCAGCGGTGACTTCTTTGTTCGAGGTTACTCTCGGATCGATGAACCTCAATGCCAGGAGTTATTACTTGGACCAAATGGCAAGTATACCAAATTTGCGCCTGTTCTCTTCCCAAACCTGAAGAACATGCTCAAAGATGAATTTTTGAAGGCTGTGACTCTTGTCAAGGTGTGTAATTCTCTCAGGCTTGTCTTGCATATCTAATGAGACATGCAAAAGATCTTGAAGGTCTCACTGTTTGGAAGGTTGTCTCTTTCAGGTCAGAATGCCCCAGGACCACGACCCAAAGGTTGAATCTGGGGGTTGTGGTCCACAATGGCCGGAATGATCGCCACAGCCGCTGTCTTGGTACATTATCCATATATTACATTTTCTACATACTAACTCTAAAGTGTTGGTTCGGTTTCAAGGCAATCTTCGTCCTCTCCAGAGATCCTAATTTCTACCAAAACAGTGAAAAGATGGGAATACCATACAATGTATACCACAACTACTATCGCCAGCAGCTTCTCTCTGGGACCCCCTGGGCTAAATCTGTCTTCAAGTTCTTCAACGATGCGCTCTTTCCAGACACCTCAAGTTCAGCTAGTGTTTGAAAGTCCAGTCCTAGGACTGGCAAAAGACTGCAACTGAACTGGACTAAGACCAAACAAGACCAAGACCAAAAAAGACCGTTTGTTGGTCTTTTGCAGTCTTGGTCTTGGTCTTTTCAT
>JBBPMO010001145.1:0-12179 GCA_038090315.1 Xanthoconium stramineum
GGGGGATCATGGGCCAAGCGACCGGTCCTTAAAAAGACCGGTTGCAACCGGTCCACAACCGGTCTTTTTGATTTTTGGCAAACTGGGCAACTGGCAACCCCAGTCCAGTTGCAATCAGTTGTGGTCCAGTCCAGTTGCCAACTGGACTTTGAAACACTAGTGGGAGCCATTTTGGCTCCTGGGGTGACTTGCCATAGTAGGTCAAAGTCCTGGAGGAACAACAACCATCTGGCCTGTTGTCTGGACAATTTCTGAAGGTCCTTGACATCAGAGAGGTTTTTATGATCAGTGATGATGGTGACAAGATGTGTAGTTTCCTGGAGGTATTGATGCCATTCCTCTAAGGCTAAGATCACTGCAAGGAGTTTGTGATCATAAATGTCATAGTTGCATGGGGCAGAGGAGAAGGTGCGAGAGAAGTATGCACAGGGGTGCAGGTCACAGTTCTTGTCAGCTTGCATGAGTACAGCTCCAGCTGCCAGTAGGGAGGTGTTGGTCATGATGGAGAAGGGATGGGTCACATCCAGGATTCATAGGACTGGTGCAGAGAAGATACATTTGAGATGCTTGAAGGCATCTTGTTGAAGTCGAGTCCAAATCCAAGGTTCCCCTTTTCGAGTGAGGTTTAGGGGGGTGACAATGTTAGAGAAGTCAGAAATGAATTTCCTGTAGAAGTTCGCAAATCCGGTGAACGACAGAATTCCTTTGACTGAGGTGGGAGGCTTCCACTCCTTGATGGCTTCCAACTTCTTTTCATCCATCTTGATCTCCCCTTGTCCAATGATCATGCCTAGAAACTCCATGTGAGGGGCATCAAATATACATTTTGAGAGTTTGATTGATAGTCCATATTCTCGGAGCCGTTGAAGTACTTGTCGAGTGCGATCATGGTGGAGGGCAATGTCATCTTTGGTGTGGATACCCAGGTCATCCATGTAGATTTTTAGCCATTTCTTCCTTAGCATGTTGGCGAAAATGTGGTTCATGAATGCTTGAAACGTGGGGGGAGCATTGCAAAACCTGAAGAACATGACAGTGGGTTTGAAAAGTCCTAAGGGAGTGATGAAGGCAGCTTTCCATTGATCCTCTTCCTGAATGTGGATGTTGTGGTATCCCCAATGAATGTCAAACTTGGTGAACAGGGTGGACTCCTTCATGTCATTAATGAGTTCTGGAATGAGGAGAAGTGGATAGGTGTTCCGGACAGTGTGGGAGTTCAGGTAGTGATAATCCTGACATGGACGAAGGGTTCCATCTGTTACAATTTTCTTCCTCTCTTATGTCTTCTTTCTTATCACCATAGTACGATATCCCTACTTCCACTTTGCTCCTCTACATGAGGAAACAGATTACTACCTACTCGCCTTCCCGCCGTACTCTTCCTCTTTAATCCTTCCTCTCTAGTTCCTTATCTCTTAACAGGACTATCTCTCCTCTTGATTATCTCTCTCACAATAGTCACATGTTCCCTACTTTCCACTAAAGTTCCACAACCTTCTACTTAAGTAATCCATAGTACTTAAATACCCATCTAGCCTGTACTCCCTTTCTTCATTCTTGTTCTACACAATCACAGCATCAGTCTTATGAATCTGCAACTCGCCTGGTTGTGACCTAGTCTTCTTGTCTCTTGTTCTCCACCTTAGCCTTACTGTGAGGATGCAGCATCTCTTCGTGAGTACCTCCCTCAGAGTAAGTATCCTTGACCTCAACATAAGTCTGTTGACTTGTGTAACACTGTCCTTCTTTGGTATGAAGAAGAAGGGGGAGGCTTGGGGGGATTTCGAATGTATGATTCGTCCCATCTTAAGATGTTCCTCAACAAAGGTTTTACAGGTTTCCATCTCTGTCAGGTTAAGAGAATAGACCTTGGCAACCTTGGGGACAAAATCCAGGCAAAGTTCGATGGTATAATCATAGGAATGATGGGGGGGAAGTTGGTCATGGGTTTTCTCAGAGAAGATATCGGCAAAGTCTTTGCACCATTTCAGTATGACTGGTTTGACTGATTGAGTGGCTTGGGCAATCTGGGTGGAAATAGTGGTCTTGTTGATCTGTTCTCCTTTCAGCCAGGCTTGTCACTTGTTCAATCTGTTGGAGATCTTTTGGTCTGCATCAAGGCCCAACCATCACAAGAGGTATCATTGGGAGACATGGTCGTGAGGTGGAGAGGCTGGTGATCTTGGGATGGAAACAGTGTTTAATATCCAGTTGATCCTGGGGTTCCATTTGTGCAACCAGGGCATTCCTAAGACGACTTGTTGTCAGCCAAGACTAAGGACCATAAGGTCAGTACTCTCCCTGGATTGGGAGAAAAGGACATCTGTGTGGGCTTTCCATCCAATGGTTCCCTTGACATTGGTTGTTCTGTCTACATTGTATGCTCGAATAGGTTTGGGGAGACATCATAGGGGGAAGTTTGCCTTAGATAAAAGGCCGATGTCGATGAAGTTTCTGGTGGCACCACAGTCAATGAGGGCGGTGGTTTTGACGATTTGTGTCCCAGTAGCTAGTTTGATGGTAGACAAATAGTTTGTTCATTTGGCAAGGCTACTAATACATGGGACAAGTCATGGGAAGAAGACGTCGAGGTGACTTCCTGAATCAAAAACCC
Source organism: Xanthoconium stramineum (assembly GCA_038090315.1). Lineage (NCBI taxonomy): Eukaryota > Fungi > Basidiomycota > Agaricomycetes > Boletales > Boletaceae > Xanthoconium > Xanthoconium stramineum. The sequence continues at coordinate 2,615 of JBBPMO010001145.1, forward strand.
TCATTGTTTGAGAATGTGGTGGCGGCAGCTATGTTTTCTCCATTGTCTTCACAGCAAATTTTCAGGGTCTGGAGGATGTCTTTGGCAGTTCTTCCCTTGGTGGTAAGGTTCTGGATATAGTTGTCAATGGGGGTGATGGGGGTGATGGTGGCAGCAGTTTCAGTGTTTCTGACTATTTGGGAATGATTGTTTCCCTTGGATTTCCCTAGTAGTTGAGTGGACCAACATTCATTTGTGCTATGTCCCTTTTTGTGACATCTGAAGCAAAGTCCTTCTCTCATGCAATGAGCATGATCTGCTGGGGAGAGCTTTTTCAAGCAGATAGTATCCACATCCATGGCATCAGGATCTTTGGTGGAATGCGAGTTGGAGAAGGAAGACAGGGGTAAACCATGACCCTTTTTGAAAGCCATAATGCAAGCCTTCTGTTTATGAAAGTCAATGGCTTTGTCCATCCAGGCTTTGAGAGTGGTGGGAAGTTTCTCCATTGAGTAGATCATGGTGGCTATCTGGGTGTCTAATCCTTCAGCAAAGAGTCTTCATACTTCAGGAGTGTCACCTGCTTGGGACTGCGCAACTAAGTATTGGAATTTGGAGAGATATGTCTGGAAACCATCGTCTTTTCGAGTGGCAAATTGTTTCAGGTTGTTAAGCTCATCTCTAGCCATCTCCTCTTGGTGGTATGGGTAGAACATGTTGGTGAATGCTTGTTTTACATGGTCAAAATCTCTGTCTGCTGCTTTGATGTTTGAGTCAGCTAGGGCGTGTAACCAGGTATTCATGAAGTAACATCCACATCCTTGGTTTATTTTATTGAGCATGGTTACTGATTTGACATTGTCGTTGGTGTAGGTAGAGGGGTTGACTTGAAAGTATACCTCCATGGCACTCACCCATCAGATTGCATCATCAGTTTCTCTGGAGAGGTCAACAGGCAGGGCCACCCTAACTTCAGTGGTGCTAGTGGTGGTGGACATGGGGTTCACTGGTGGTGGGGGTGGGTTGGCAGGGGGCTGGGGTGGGGGAACTGTGGGTGGGGGTGCAAAGATCGATGGAACAGTTGTTGGCACAACTGAAGATACTGTGGTTACTAAGGGAGTGACTGGTGGCAGTGGGTTGGTTACTGGGATGCTGGGTTGGGAACCAGAGGGTGGCAATGGGGTGCTGTGCTTGGATGGTGAGGGCAGCGATGCAGGGTTAGCTGTGTATTGATGTTCTAAAACTCTTTTCGAGAATGAGGAGGGGTCCATTGGGGTACTAGGTCTAGTGGGTGACTGTGTTTGAGGGGTGACTGCAAGGTCCAAAGGGTTCTGGGGTGTTCCGGTTTCTTCCAAGTCGTTAGGAGCTTGAAAAACTCTCTTGGGGCACTGGGGGAAAATCTTGGGTTGGCTGGTGTGGTCCTGCTCCTAGATAGGAGGGACAAAAAGATATTCTGGTTCTTTTGTTATGCAAGTTGACAGACTTATGTCAAGGTCAAGGGTTACTGTCTCTGAGGGAGGTACTCACAAAGAGACACTGTGTCCTTAGAGTAAGGCTAAGGTTATGAATGAGAGACAAGGGGACTGAGTCACAACCAGACAAGTTGTGGATTCGTAAGACTGACGCTGTGATTGTGTAGAACAAGAATGAAGAGAGGAGTACAGGCTAGACAGGTATTTAAGTACTACAGGTTACCTAAGCAGAAGGTCATAGAACTAGGTGGAATATTGGGAACACATGACTATTGCTAGAGAGATAATCAAGAGGAGAGATAGTCCTGTAATAAGATGCAGTACTAGAGAGAGAAACATAAGGCAGGACAAGAATGTGGGAAAGCAAGTAAGTAAAGGTCAACCTCCTTATATAGAGGAGCAAAATGGAAATAAGGTCAGCATACTACGGAGACAAGAAAGAACACATGATATAGGAAAGAAATTGTAACAGTACTATTACGATTTTCTTCCTTTCTCATGTATTCTTCCTTGTTTCTGTAGTATGATGTCCTTACTTCCGCTTTGCTCCTTCACATGAGGAGACCAACCACCACTTACTTGTCTTCCCATCATACTCCTCCTTTATCATTCCTGTCTAGTTCCTCATCTTATCACAGGACTGTCTCTCCCCTTGATTATCTCTCTCACGGTAGTCACGTTTCCCCAACATTCCACTGAGTTCTATGACCTTCTACTTAGGTAATCCATAGTACTTAAATACCTGCTCAGCTTGTACTTTTCTCTTCATTCTTGTTCTATGCAATCACAGTGTTAGTCTTATGAATCTGCAACTCATCTAAGGTTGTGACCTAGTCTCCCTTGTCTCTTGTCCCAACCTTTGCCTTGCTTTGAGGATGCAGTGTCTCTTCATGAGTACCTCCCTCAGAGTAAGTATCTTGACCTTGATGTAAGTCTATTGACTCATGTAACAAGTACTCACAAAGAGACACCACTTCCTGTAGTTTTAGTCATGGATGGGGCACCCAGATTCCCTGCAGAAGCAGGAATAAGTTTTGGCATGGTCAAGGGGGAGGTCATGAAGTTGGAGGTACTTGAGTTGGTAGACAGTGAGTCCCAGGATCCAAGGGATGTCAGTGGGTCTGATGATGGAGGAGTTGTCATGGGCTGGGGTGAAAGGCATGTTATCGTGGTTAAGTAGCTGAGCTGGTGGGTCCACTTATAAGTGCGTGTATCTCTGACGCATGTTGGAGGTTTGATTCGGGTTCCCAGGTGTTTTCTGATGATGAATATCCTTTTCATGCAGTTAGGTATCTGCGGTGTTCCGAAGTACCTTGATGTAAAACAATTTGTTCAACCTCATACTCTTCTTCAGTGCCAATTAGATCAGGTGGAGATTTTGAGAAGTTCAGATCATGTGCTTCAGTCTCTTTGTAGGAGGAGAGAAGGGAAGCATGGAAGACATCATGTATTTTCCAGGTGGCAGGGAAGCATAGTGTTTGAAAGTCCAGTCCTAGGACTGGCAAAAGACTGCAACCAAACTGGACTAAGACCAAACAAGACCAAGACCAAAAAAGACTGTTTGTTGGTCTTTTGCAGTCTTGGTCTTGGTCTTTTCATTTTGAAGAAATCAAAAAGACCAAAAAAAACCTGTTTAAACTGGTCTTTTTTAGGACAGATTATGTACATATTAACTACCATATTGGGACTATTTTTGGTTATTTTATCATATTTTTTTTGGAATTTATTTATGTAGATTCAGCTTGACAAGAGAATATTCAACATATCACCCAGGCTCCTTCACGCCGTCAACTTTGAGTGTGAGGCTGCTTAGCATAGGCAAAGTGACCAGCATAGGCAAAGTCTGAGTGGCTATACAGAAATTCAAACACAGCCCAACCTTAAGCAACCTCACACTCTCAGAGACGGCTGCAAGAAAACATTTGTAAACAATGTCAGCCACAGTGGTCGGAGTGTTGGAATGCAGAAAAAAAATGCAGAACAAATTTAGGGTTACATTTTTATGCCAGGGGCTTAAGGTTACTGGAGTAATACAACTGTGTTTGTCACATTGGTGCTGCACCTTCCGCATGGAGAGGCCTCACAGCACTGATGCCAGTGACTCGTGCTCTACTTCCTCATTAGTTAATATCCTCACATCCACTGAGATCCAAAAGCGAACACATGAGATTTTTGGTGTATGGCCATGCCTTTGGCAAGTCAAGGTGGCAACAGCTATACTACATGGAGACAAAGATGTTATCTGCATGGCAGGCACAGGGATGGGGAAGACACTCACATTTTGGATACCCCTATTGTTTTGACCAGGTGGTATTCAGATTGTCATGACTCCACTGAACTTGCTTGGCAAGCAGAACACAACATCACTGGCAAAAGCAGGGATTCATGCTATCCCCATCTACTCAGGGACAGCTACACCTGCCAATTTTCGGGTAAGTTGCACATGCTATCATACAAATGTTCCTTTGTCTCACTGGTCATGACATGAGGCCATTAAGGCATATGAATATAGGGTAATCATCATTAGCCCCGCAGATCATGAAGCCAAATGGCAAATTCAAGAAGCTGTTGAAAAACAGATTGTTTGCTTCCCAGATCATCAGTATCATCATTGACGAAGCACATTGCCTCACTGAGTGGGGGGACTTTAGGCCGGAGTACTGGGAGCTTGGACAACTTCACTACATGCTCTCTAGCATACCACTGCTAGTTACCTCCACGACACTCACCAGAAATATCTTCTCTGATATTACCAACTTGTTGTGCATCCCCAGCGACCACAAATATGTCATTCACTGCTCCAGCAACCGGCCTAACATCAAAATTGGGGTCCGAAAGATCAAATACTCGTTGAACAGTTTTGCAGACCTTACATTTTTTATCCTGACAGGATTCAAGGTCAGAGATCCTCCTCCTTCCAAGTTCTTGGTGTTTTTTGATGATATCACCGAATCCATTAATGCTGCCACCGTACTTCATCGCCAACTCCCCTGCAAGCTCAGAGACAAGATTAAGTGGTTTAATGCCAATATGACCACAACATTTAAAGAGGACGAACTTGAAAGACTCACTGGTGGGGATAGTTGTGGATTCTGTACAATGACATCGTTTGGAATGGTGAATATTGGTTACACAAATCAACTTCCAATCACTTACTTCAACATAGGGGATGGATATCTCTGATATTGAGCTAGTGGTGCAGTGGCGAGCAACCTGTACACTGCCATCCCTATGGCAATGCTTTGGCCATGGAGTATGTGACAAGAAACTCTGTGGTACTGCACTGCTACTTGCCAAGAAGGAACACTTTGATGATGAGCAAGCGGCCAAGGCAGCTAGAAAAGCACAACCGGAAGCAACAAGGAAACGAACAGTGAAGGAAGCTGACTTACCACACTCATCATGTCCGCAAAAGCATGTAGTGCTATCTCCAGCCAATCAAGCCATCCGAGGGACCGCCGTTCCCATCACTGGCAGGAGTACCCAGCCTGACCCTGATGGAGACCTGTCAGATGAGGACAATGGTGATGACGATTGTGATGAGCTTCCAATCAGTGCTAGTGGCGAGAACCAAACAGTGGCAGGCTGCATGCAGAGTGGTACAGGGGTTGACGCTTTGGTGGAGGCAATGTCACAGACAAACCGAAGATCAAATGAGGGGGGACATGGCAGCAAGTGAAAAAGGAGGGCCTTGGATCCTGGTGTGGAGTTCTTGATCAACGCGGAGAGTCGAGGGTTGGGATGCCAAAGGAAAGTGTTCGACATTTACTTTGACAACAGTTCAGCCAGTGGGAAAATTCTGTACTATCCATGCTCATCACTTACTTCTAACTCAATTCTTTTCTCCCAGAGTTGGATCACCTTGAGTGCGTCCCAAACAATAGGGAAGGTTGCAGCCACTGCCATATCACAGAACCAACTATCTGCTGTGACCTCCACCATCCCACAGCATTCTCCTTGTACAACTCAGACATCAGCACTACCCAGCACAACCCACAATGCAGCCGCTTACAGAAGGTGATGAAAAACAAGTATGATTACACATTACAAGACACTCTTGAAGACTGGTGGGAATCTAAAACCATGGCGGTATATGGATGGGCCTGTCTTAATGACCATGGACCCTCTCTGGTCATGCCACTGTCTATCCTTGACCAAATTGTGGATTGCGCTCATCACCACAAGCTCCAGTCTGCACAAAATCTCAAGCGGGAGATGGGTTGGACAAATGTGGAAAAATTCGGAGACGAGATCATTGTTCTCGTCAAACTGCATGCCACACCATGCTCATCACCATTTGTTTCTACTCCTCTTCAAAACATGCCTAGTTCAACTGGGATTAGCACTCCAAACATACACACTGATATGCCATCCCATCGACACCCAGTACTTTGCTTCCTTTGCTTCATGTCAACCCCAAGCACAGTGGCACCAAATGCTGCATCAAGTGTAGCACTTGTGGCAAAGAAGGTCACAATGGTAAGCTGTTACGTATGTCCATCAGTCCAACAACTTATTGTGAGAGTTTCAGCCTGCAATCGAGGATGCAAAAAGTATTCCCTATGTGGGAGATCAGATAACAAAGAAAACATAAGTGAACTTGATTGGAACTGCACCGTTATGGTATTTGATTTGATGTCATTGTGTAGTCACTAGAGTAATTCTACCATGACATCCTCCAGAATTGCACACATCCTACTCTCGTCGTTTTCATTCTCATGTTCCTCATCCACTCCTGCTCCTCCCTGTTCTGCTTTCTCCATCATGTCTCAACCTTTGCTAGTTAGATCTTCAACTTCGTATTGGCACTTTCTTCCTAATATTACAGCATATGGTGAATTTAATGCAAGTCTTTCCTGGATGCTTTGAATCGTTTGCTTCATGTTCGGCCCTGTGTGATTTATTGTCGTATGAGTAAGACTAAAGCTCTTCTGTACAAGTTCTTGCACATTCAGGTAGATTTGGACAAGTGGGAACTCAAGAATGATGCGTTCAACAGTCCAATTTGGTCCTGTGCCGCCGTTTTTTACCTGATTGCCTCCAAGTTAGAATGGGCATAGGATGCACTGAAGCACACCTTTGTGAAGAGATTATTGAGCTCTACACACCAATCCACTGCTCACCATTTCATTTCTTGGCCGGTGGGATTCACAAGAACATCATAACGAACTGCCTGCCTATGACACACAGGTAAGTTGCCTCTCAATTGCACTGATAAGCCATGGGAACACTGACCACAGACCAGCCAGATAGACAAAATGAGTGTTTGATAGAAAGTTTGTCAGGTGTGTAGCATATTTATGCTTCCCAGTGGCTTTCAGGATCAGTATCCAGCTGATTATACAGGTTTCGACACGGCCGATATCTCCATGATTCATTGCATATGATAATTCCTTGTAAATGAGGAAGTATTTGTTGAGGAGCAGTGCATTTTTGAACTGTGCATCCTGTTCCATTGACAGGTTTCTCTGTGCACGATGGAGTCAATGAGATGCCATATGAACATAAGCATGTGCAATTTCATTGGCCATTTTTTCAAGTTCTTCAAATGGTGGCTCCAAGGATGCAAACTTGGCCAGAAAGGTAATGTGAGGGTATTTCTTCATAACATGTACCCTCCAACAATTCAAGCGTCAACAGATCCCAGCATAGCCAATCAATTGGTGCATCCAACGGAAGTTTGGTTTTGTCACAAAAATTCCAGTTTTCCTTGGGTGGAGTTGTGCAACATCTTGCATCAGGCTTGTCTCATCTCCATGCGCAGCTGGTGGGTGGAGAAAACAGCACCACAGTGCATCCACACAGGCCATTTTTAGATGAAACAAACCAAGTATGAAGATGATGTGTTGCATGTGGTTCCAAGGGGTTGACTTGATTGAGCGCTGTAACTGGGCAGTTTGGAGCCGCTTGCCCATCCCAAGATCACCATGCACCAAAACGACAGATTGCAAGATGTCGGGTGAGTCAGTTTCCATGTCCGATTGTGCAAACGGATCAGCGATTCCACCTTGTTCCAGCAGCTCTTTCACAGCTTGGATATTTCCACTAAGTGTCGAGTTATTGATATCCATAGCTTGAGCAGCAAAAATCAGTGTCTTTGTGGCAGGGATCTGATCAACAGGCTCGGGCTCACTGATGCGAGACCTAAACTGATGAAAATACTCCGGGCTGTGCATACAAAGATCCTGCAAAAACATCCACACATTGAATTTGTCGTGTTGGGTAAGACTGGCGATATCCAGCACAGGATAGGGATGTAGATTAACAAGATTGCGCCAGGTCAGCTTCAAATTTGGGGGTAGGTGGAGCTCCAATGCCTGAGGATTGAGCTGTGATTTTCGCCAGAGCTTGTCTGAGCACTTCAGGTCTTCAACTGTGACTCCATGAACAAGTGGAAATAGAAGACCAGAGGTGAGGTGCTTCAATGACTCAGTCAACTTTTCAACAAATGGGACTTCTGATTTTAGGTTGACATCAAAATTGTCGTATGCATACAATGCAAGTAAAGATCGTCCAAGGTCTTGCAAGGCGTTCTGAGACTTGGCAGACAGAGAGCAAATTGCAAGATTGATCAAATCTATGGAGACAGAGATTCCAATGCGTGTGAGCACGTCAATGACCTTGTATGGCATGTGGGTGGATTGCAGAAAGAATCTGAGGAAACTCTGTAGGATGTTCACCTTTTGATTCATTCCGTGTACAATTAATCCGGTGACAACAGTTTTTTTCTAACAGATGTCAGTAGGATAGCGTTGCTGGATCAAATTGAACAAACCGTTGTCAAGGTCACAATGCAGCATCTCTCGCGCTGATCTTTCATCAGTAACCTGCTACTCCTCTCTTCTGCTAGACCACTGATAAACCCTTCAAGATCTAACCCATCAACTTCATTCCAATAGTCTGCTGAGTCATCCAAAGATGGTGGTAGGTCATCCATCTCGCTATCCATGATTCCATGTGATCCTATTCCTTCTAGCGCGTGACCTTCCAATCTCTTGCCCGGACCAAGAAGCAGCCCAAGTAGTCTCCACCACTGTGGTGCATTTAGTTCTATGTCATGCATCATTTCCTTCAAGCTGAACTCCTCCATTTGTTTAGTGGATACTCTGGAAACCCCTAGGTGCCAACCATTGATGTCTGAGGCAAGAGTGCGAAGTTCTCAGTGGTACATCTCCATAACAATGTTGAAGCTAAGTGCAGTAAGCTTATCATGTGTATCTAGTGTTTGAAAGTCCAGTCCTAGGACTGGCAAAAGACTGCAACTGAACTGGACTAAGACCAAACAAGACCAAGACTGCTTGACAAGAGAATATTCAACATGTCACCCGGAAATGTGTATACCTCAGTCATTTCTGGGCCAAATCACATGATCAAACGCTCTAAATGTAGCCAAGGGCCGGTACTATAACCTCCTCCGCGACCCCTAAGTCTGATTATGATGTCATCACCCATATAAAGACCGATCTTTAAAAGACCGGTTTAAACCAGTCCTAAGACTGCAAAAAGACTGTTTAGGACCAGTTTTGATCAGTCCAGTCCAGTTTTGGATGTTTCCCTTCCATTTTAGGACCAGTCCAGGACTGGTCTTTCCAAAAATAGCAAAAAAACCGGACTAAACCAGACTTTTAAACACTACCCAAGGCCAGCTGAAGTTCAACAAAGCACTCCAGTTCCCAGGGCTTTTTGAGATCTGACAGCATGTGCACCTCTCACATGCCATGGCACAGGTGTGTGCTCAGGCTGGCTGGCTGGGTCTGGGCCAGCCACTTGAAATACAACCCCACTGTGCTGTAAATAGAACTTGGCTAGATTATATAGAGGCTGGGAGGATTGCCATCAACCCAAACAAAATGCCCCACATCTCCAAGCGCCAGAAACTGCTAAATGCCCTTTCTCAGGCTAAAAGACAGCTAGGTGTTCAAGTTTACTTGGAAATACTAATCAATGCAGTATATGATGAATCTCCCCCTCCTTCTTTTTTGGATATAGATAGCAGCTCTTCCTCAGAGTTCTCCCACTCTCATCACAACTCTTTCCACCACTCTGAGTCTGATTCCAGCTCTATCTCCAAACCCAAGTCCCATTTCCACTCCCATTCCAACTCTGCTTCCTCT
>JBBPMO010001146.1:0-12168 GCA_038090315.1 Xanthoconium stramineum
AGTCGTTTATTGGAGTGTACCGTGCATGAGGCCGGGAGCCGCTTTTCCAAGATAGCTATCATTTGCTGACGATGCATAGAGGAAGGCCCCTCTTAGGGTTTAGCTCTTTCGTCAAACGGATGTTAGTGATACAAAACAAGCGAACCTACGGCGATGGGGTCTTTGAAACCAGGTATATCCGCCCTCCCGTATGTCTGCCCGCCTTACGCCGGGGCCTGGTGCGGTAATTAGACTGAAATTATCACAATGGATTATTACTCACCACGTGCACTTTCAGGATTATGAGTGAAAATCCCTTTGAAATCGTCGAACAGCCCAAGATCGATCATAACTTCGTGAGCCTGTTTCCATACAGAGATTCCTACTCCAGCACTGTAGATAGAGTCGTGCGCTTCGTATAGATCGATGGGTATAGTAGGGTCATATTTTCCGATTGTAATGGCAAGAACGAGGCCGCCAACACCAGCACCGCTGCGGGGTTATTTGAGTGACAGGCTTGAAGGAGAACATGACTACTCACCAGATAGCAACACGGAACTTTGGCCGTTGTGACTCAGAGAGAGATAGCGGAACTATCATTGTGATTCAGTAGCGTCAAAGTAGTAACGTGAAGGGACCAGGAAGTCATCTAACCTGCAGAGCGTGTCGCTTTTATGTCGCCCGTGAGTCGGACACACTTGGTCATTCATTACTAGTAATCCGAAGTAGTTCACGTGTCCCTGCACTTCTTGGTGCGATGCTCGCGATGTGGATATGAAACACTCTTGCGAGGCGATAAGTAGTGATTAGTGCTGACTCGTATGGAATGCCAGAGATGAGGATATATATTTAGGTCTATGGTGCATGCACAATTCCCATGAGCAGCCAAGTGTATTAGTACAACGATACGTGTTCCACTGAAAACGAACCTTTTTGCCCTTCCTACTCCGGGGCCAGTGTGCCTTGTTGTTCTTCGCCGTCTCTTGTAATGCACAATGACAGCGGCGGCTGGAACACGGGCGCACCGGAAAAGCTTGGCACTCGTTGCCAACTTGGCGTATATGAGGCTCACTCCGAGTCTGAAAACCGGAACAAGACTATGTCAAGGGTACGAGTGGAACATGTACAAAGGTGTGTTTCGGACTTGTCAACGAGAGCCGAATTATTTCGGAGAAAGATCCGAAAAAGGATATCAACATTGATCATGGACGATGATCGGCGCTGACTCCAACCACCAACATGAAGTACTTTTCTACCCGCGGACACCTAAGCGAGCGCTCCTTCGAGGACGTAAGTCATACCGTATGCTACCTCCGTGCCGATCTCACCATCCGGGGTAGGTTGTCCTTGCCGGCCTAGCACCCGACGGCGGGCTCTACATTCCCAAAGACATCCCAACTCTCCCAGAAAACTGGCAATCTGAATGGGCTGGTCTTTCCTACCAACAGCTTGCCATCAACGTCCTCTCGCTCTTCATCTCCTCCGATGAGCTTCCTCCAGCCGATCTCGCTTCGCTCGTCAACAAAACATACATTGTTGGCCCGTCCGCGTTTCGCGATCCGTCCATCACACCCCTTGTTCAATTCGATCCCAAAACACACATACTCGAACTGTTCCACGGGCCCACCTATGCATTCAAGGACCTTGCGCTTCAGCTCGTTGGGAATCTTTTCGAATACTTCCTCAATAGACGCAATTCCCGCAAATCTGCCGGAGAGCCACCAGAGAAGCTTACTATTGTCGGTGCGACCAGCGGTGACACTGGCAGTGCTGCCATATACGGCCTTCGCAACAAAGCCAACATATCCGTCTTCATTCTCTTCCCTCAGGGTCGAGTATCACCAATACAGGAAGCTCAAATGACGACCGTTCTTGACGAAAACGTCCACAACTTGTCCGTCAGCGGAACATTTGACAATTGTCAGGCAAGCGCAGCTTCTATTGTTCTATACTGCGAGGTAACCCTCCACAGGATATTCTTAAGTCCCTCCTAGCGGACAAAGAGTTTAACGAAAAACATCATCTAGGAGCAGTGAATTCCATCAACTGGGCCCGTATTCTGGTCCAGATTGTCTACTACTTCTCCGCCTACTTCCAGCTCGTCAGCAACCCCAACGTCGATATCGACCGTTCTGAGGTCCAGTTTGTCGTGCCTACTGGCAACTTTGGCGACATCCTCGCAGGGTACTATGCCAAACGCATGGGTCTGCCTATGGGTAAACTTGGTGTTGCTACAAATTCAAACGACATTCTTGCCCGATTCTGGAAGAGTGGCTCATACCAGAAAGTCGATCCCGCTGCTGGCCCTGTCGCAGGCGGTGTCTACGCAACTTTTAGTCCCGCCATGGATATCGTCGTGTCAAGCAACTTTGAACGATTGCTCTGGTATCTTGCCTATGAAAACGCTACACAAAACGACGACAAGTCGAAGCGTGCAACCGCATGTGACCAAGTACGCGACTGGATGACTGCGCTAAAAAACAGAGGGACCGTCGATCTGTCACCGGTTCTTGAGAGTGCACGGAGAGACTTTGTCGCAGACAAGGCAGACGATGAACAGGTGGGTTCAATGTAGACTTAGTGATGCACCTGGTTGACTTATTGGTCAGACGATCGCTACCATCCGAAAATACTACGAGACAAAGTCATATCTTGCCGACCCGCACACCGCAGTGGGACTGCATGCTGCTGAGGTGTTTGCAAAGTTCAAGTACGTTTCCCGATTTGTTCATCGAACGTTCACTGGACTCGGTGTATATCTCATAGCTCCGAGACGACTGTTCAAGTCGTTCTTTCCACAGCCCACCCTGCAAAGTTCGCGGAGGCTGTCCGGAAAGCGCACGCCTCGTTTGATCCCGAAACAGTATTTGGTGACCTGTTGTCCCGTGAACGTCGCGTACGAGCCATAGTAGGCGCAGAAGATGAACTCATTGGGCTCGTCAGGGACGCGATAGACAGGGTTGCGAGTGAAGAACACTCGTGATAGAATGGATGAAGCCGTGCCATACTGGATATCTTAGATAGTCGGATTGGGTTGGATTGTAACTACAATGAGAACCGAAAACGCGAAATCGACAAGAGTGTTAGACATCGTTCAAAGCTGGTCGCTGGTTGAGGTATTATTTCGCGCTGTACATCGATGCAATTACTACGCTAATGTACCTGCAAGTTAGATGATAGGTCGGATTTCTGTGTGTTCAACTCTTTATTCTTGTTTATACAGGCCAAGTGAGCCTGTGATCGCTCAGGGTGGTACAATCTAGTCAGACATGCACTGGCACGTGTGCACCATCGCGGGCCGTTGGCAATGTTACTCCGCCACTTGCAAGCTGCAACGGCTTCGACACACGTATCATGGGGCCAACCGGACTCAATAAAGATGGCTTCCCTAACGACAACAGAGACGGACAGAGACTCAGAAGTGTATAATGGACCCGGAAAGATCACGAGGCTCTGACGGTGACTATGCTGGACACCTGTGTGTTTTTCTTTCGCGTGAGACTGTCGCAGATAAAGAGAATCCTCACTGCACACATTCGTTATTTCAAGAAGTCCTCTCAGTGGAGTAGCTGTTATTTGGCGTACTCCGAGTCCAATGGCTCCGTTAACACCTCCCCAAGTCCCACTCACATGGAGACGCACTGCACAAGATGTCGATAAGCTCATCACAGAGGCACTGGAGAAGAAGAAGAAGGCCAACGATCACATTGTCAGCTTGACAGAGGACAAGCTCGATTTCGACAATGTGAGTACTGTTTGACCCTTTCCCCACGCCGATGGCCAACCTCTCCGTTCCAGGTGTTTGTGAGCTTTAGTTTGATTCGAAAAAGCTTCCCGGACACTCAAATCCCTCCCCACATGTAGTCTGCGCTTGCCCTCGCAGAGGCTGAGCTAAAGGGTGTCTCAGAACAGCTAGCTTTTTATCAACATGTCTCCACAGACAAGGAATTACGCGATGCCTCCACCTCCGCCGAGGAGCGTACGCGCAAGTTCATAAATGAACAGTCAATACGAGAGGATTTGTACAGAGCACTGTCGACCGCTGAAGTAAACCTGCGTAAGACAGGTACCTGGGATAAACTGAGTGCTGAGCAGAAGCGACTCGTTGAGAGGATGCTACTAGACAGCAAGCGGGCTGGTCTGGCGCTCGAGAGAAAGGAAGACAAGGAGAAGCTCAAGATTCTCAAGGATCAGCTTTCAGAAGCATGCTTGAAGTTTACAGTTAGTGACTGCATTTCCATTTCATGTAGGTGTTGGTGGTACTAATACATCTCGTAGAGAAATTTCAGCGAGGAGAATGTGAGTCCATTTCCTTTGTCGTGTGTAATGATAGTAAAGACGTCATGCAGGGCCATGTTAGCTTCACGCGCGAGGAACTGGATGGTGTCCCAGAAGATGTGGTCTCTGGGTATGCTCAGCGAACAGAAGGAGACAAAGTGTTGTATGATGTTACATTCAAAACCCCTGATATCTGGCCGCTCGTGAGTTCCATATGTTCATCGAAAACGCTCGATCTAAGCGCGAAGGGTGAAGTTCGATCGCGCAAGTAATCCTTCGACGCGAAAGGCTGCGTACACCGCTTTCGAGGGTCGACTAGCAGTCAATGTCGAACCATTGAGCACGATACTTCGTCTGCGCAAGGAGATCGCCGAGGTCTTGCGGTATGACTCATGGGCGGATTATGCTACCGAGGTCAGGATGTCAAAGAGTGCGGTTAACGTCAAGGCGGTGAGTAAGATTAAGGTCTACCTATTCTACCTATATCGCTGTGACCGAAATTACGATGTAGTTCATAGAGGAACTCAGAAAATATCTCGATCTTATCGCAAAGAAAGAGCTCGAGGCAATCATTGCGCTGAGAAATGAAGACTACGCGAGGCATGGCCTTCCAATCGATGGTGACCTTCATACATGGGACTCTAGGTACGCATCATCTCTCCACTGCCTATCACAACGTTTAGTTGATAATGTGGATCTCACTATGCATTAGGTATTATAATCGCCTCTATACCGAAACCAGTCTGAGCCTAGATGGTTCCCTGGTCAAAGAATACTTCCCCGTTTCGTTCGTCGTCCCTGCCATGCTCGACATATACCAGCATCTTCTCGGGGTCAAATTCGTAGAAATTCACGGTGATGCGAAGGATACGTGGCACTTCGGTGAGTCGTTCGCACAACCTCGCATAGTATATGTGATCAATGTCTACGCAGACGTGCAGCAATTTGCAGTCTGGGAAAAAGACGCACAAGATGAGTCGGGTTTCGTCGGGTATTGTTATCTCGACCTTTATCCTCGTGGTATGTTCGAACTGTCATATCATCTTACCGCGTCACTCACTTTCGATATTTTAGAGGCCAAGTTCCCCCATGCCGCTGTATTTTGCATCCTTCCAGGTTATGAGCTTCCTAGCGGCAAACGCCATTACCCCGTGGCGGCCATGGTCGCTAACCTTGCGAAACCGACGCCGGAGCGGCCGGCGCTCATGACGCACTTTGATGTGACGACTCTCTTTCATGAGATGGGTCATATCTTCCATGAGTTGCTGAGCGGGACACGTTATTCGCGATTCCATGGGACAACTGGTGCGCTTGACTTCGTAGAGGCCCCATCTCAAATGCTCGAGAATTGGTCAGTCACGTCCCCATCCTCCGTCGTGGAAATTAACTCGAACTATACTTCGTTTCAGGTGTTGGGAGCCTGAGGTGTTGAAGAAGATGTCGAGTCATTACAAGACACAAGACCCCTTGCCGGACGACCTCATCACCAAGATCATCAAGAGGTTGGCATCCACATTTCAGATGAGTACGCATCGCATACTCAATTATATGTCCACAGTCGCTACGTCAATGTTGGGCTGTTCTACCTACGCCAGCTTGTCTACGCGACATTCGATCTTGTAGTCCACGACAACAGTTTGGACGCAGACACAGACTATACCAGGTTGTGGAACGAAGTACGACAACAAGTTGCGCATCTCAAGGGCGGCGACCAGCCTGGCCAGGGTGCCTTTGGACACATCGCTGGTGAATACGACGTTGGATACTATGGGTATGTCTTTTGGCGCGACGTTCAATCCTTCTTCAGTTCGATTAAGCTAACGTGATTATCGCAGATACACCTACTCCCTCGTATTCGCTGCAGACATGTACGCAGCCATATTCAAGAAAGCCCCACTGGATCCCGAGTTGGGTAAGTTGTACCGCGATAAGATCCTCCTTCCTGGTGGGAGCCGGGACGAGATGGATTTACTCAGGGTGAGTCCGGGCCGAAGCTTCGTCTGCGAAACACGTCGTGGTGCAGTGTACTGACCATGCCTGGCCTGCGTTAGGACTTTTTGGGACGGGAACCGAACCCAAAGGCGTTTATCAACGAGATTGAGCGAACTGGGCAACCCTTGTGACGATGAGCGAGATTCATTGATCTGGATGTACAACAGTTACTATCCCAAGAATGGAATGAAGTTCGCAGTGTACAATATTAACATTGACAAGTCTTCATGGATACCAGAGAGCGAGTGTATCGTAATGTAGATCTGGTCAATATACACATGAAAGGGATCATCACGAGAAAAAGACCAAGAAGAACCTCCTCAACGAAGAAAAGAAACCCACAAAAACCTACACATGTTTCTTGAAATCAAATCATCGAAAAATACTGTCAGAACTTACTGTGAGATTTTTCAGTTCCCCCACCTTTAGGGCAGACTCGGAAATTGCAGATATGAACAACTCGTCATTGGGACCAATTGAGTACCGGAGAGAAGCGACTGATCGCTCGAAGTAGTACAATCTAATCAGATAAGCATTTATATGGACACGCTGTACATGTGGGGCCAGTCGAGCCGGAACGTGACATGCACCAATGCGGGCCGTCGGTAATGTTACTCCGCCTCTTGCTGGCCTCGACACACGTACTTATCATGGGGCCAACCGGACTCAATAAAGATGGCTTCCCTAGCGATCACAGAGACGGACAGAGACTCGGAAGTGTATAATGAACCCGGAAAGATCACGAGGCTCTGACGGTGACTATGCTGGACACCTGTGTGTTTTTCTTTCGCGTGAGACTGTCGCAGATAAAGAGAATCCTCACTGAACACATTCGTTATTTCAAGAAGTCCCCTCAGTGGAATAGCTGTTATCTGGCATACTTGGAGTCCAATGGCTCCGTTAACACCTCCCCAAGTCCCACTCACATGGAGACGCACTGCACAAGATGTCGATAAGCTCATCACAGAGGCACTGGAGAAGAAGAAGAAGGTCAACGATCACATCGTCAGCTTGGCTGAGGACAAGCGAGGTTTCGACAATGTGAGTATTGTTTGGTCCTTTCCCCACACCGATGGCCAACCTCTCCGTTCCAGGTGTTTGTGAGCTTTAATTTAATTCGAAAGAGCTTCCCGGACACTCAAATCCCTCTCTACATGTAGTCTGCGCTCGCCCTCGCAGAAGCTGAACTAAAGGGTGTCTCAGAACAGCTAGCCTTTTATCAAAACGTCTCCACAGACAAGGAACTACGCGATGCCTCCACCTCCGCCGAGGAGCGTACACGCAAGTTTACAAACGAACAGTCAATACGAGAGGATCTGTACAGAGCACTGGCGACTGCTGAAGTAAACCTGCGTAGGACAGGTGCTTGGGATAAACTGAGTGCTGAGCAGAAGCGACTCGTTGAAAGGATGTTACTAGACGGCAAGCGGGCTGGCCTGGCGCTCGAGAGAAAGGAAGACAAGGAGAAGCTCAAGATTCTCAAAGATCAACTTTCAGAAGCATGCTTGAAGTTTACAGTTAGTGACTGCATTCCCATTTCATGTAGGTGTTGGCGGTACTAATACATCTCGTAGAGAAACTTCAGCGAGGAGAATGTGAGTCGATCTCCTTCGTTGTGTGTAATGACAGTAAAGACGTAATGCAGGGCCATATTAGTTTCACGCGCGAGGAACTGGATGGTGTCCCAGAAGATGTGGTCTCGGGGTATGCTCAGCGAACAGAAGGGGACAAGGTGTTGTATGACGTTACATTCAAAACTCCCGATATCTGGCCGCTCGTGAGTTCCATATGTTTATCGAAAACGCTCACTCTAAGCGCAAAGGTCGAAGTTCGATCGTGCAAGCAATCCCGCAACGCGAAAGGCCGCACACACCGCTTTCGAGGGCCGATTGGCAGTCAATGTCGAACCATTGAACACGATACTCCGTCTGCGCAAGGAGATCGCCGAGGTCTTGCGGTATGACTCATGGGCGGATTATGCTACCGAGGTCAGGATGTCAAAGAGTGCTGTTAATGTCAAGGCGGTGAGCAAGATCAAGGCTTACCTTTGTTGCGTGACCAAAATTATGATATAGTTCATAGATGAACTCAGGAAATATCTCGATCCTATCGCAAAGAAAGAGCTTGAGGGGATTATTGCGCTGAAAAGTGAAGACTACGCGAAGCACAGCCTTCCAATCGATGGTGACCTTCATATATGGGACTCTAGGTACACATCATTTCCCCACTCCCTTCACAACACTTGGTTGACAATGTGGATCTCACTATGCACTAGGTATTATAATCGCCTCTATACCGAAACCAGTCTGAGCCTAGATGGTTCCCTGGTCAAAGAATACTTCCCCGTTTCGTTCGTCGTCCCTGCCATGCTCGACATATACCAGCATCTTCTCGGAGTCAAATTCGTAGAGATTCACGGTGATGCGAAGGATACGTGGCACTTCGGTGAGTCGTTCGCACAACCTCACATGGTATATGTGATCAATGTCTATGCAGACGTGCGGCAGTTTGCAGTCTGGGAAAAAGACGCACAAGATGAGTCGGGTTTCGTCGGGTATTGTTATCTCGACCTTTATCCTCGTGGTATATTCGAACTGTCATATCATCTTACCGCGTCACTCACTTTCGATATTTTAGAGGCCAAGTTCCCCCATGCCGCTGTATTTTGCATCCTTCCGGGTTATGAGCTTCCAAACGGTAAACACCATTACCCCGTGACGGCCATGGTCGCTAACCTTGCGAAACCGACGCCGGAGCGGCCAGCGCTCATGACGCATTTTGATGTGACGACTCTCTTTCATGAGATGGGACATATCTTCCACGAATTGCTGAGCAGGACACGTTATTCGCGATTCCATGGGACAACTGGTGCGCTTGACTTCGTGGAGGCCCCATCTCAGATGCTCGAGAATTGGTCAGTCGTGTTCCCATCCTCCGTCGTGGCAGTTAACTTGAACTGTACCTCGTTTCAGGTGTTGGGAGCCTGAGGTGTTGAAGAAGATGTCGAGTCATTACAAGACACAAGACCCCTTGCCGGACGACCTCATAATCAAGATCATCAAGAGGTTGGCATCCACACTTCAGATGAGTACGCATCGCATACTCAATTATATGTCCACAGTCGCTACGTAAATGCTGGGCTACTCTACCTACACCAGCTTGCCTACGCGACCTTCGATCTTGTAGTCCACGACAACAGTTTGGATGCAAACACAGACTATACCCGGTTGTGGAACGAATTGCTACAACAAATTGTGCACCTCGAAGGCGGCGACCAGCCTGGCCAGGCTACCCTTGGACACATCGCTGGTGAATATGACGTTGGATTATATGGGTATGTCTTTTGGCGTAATGTCCAACCCTTCTTCAGTTCGATCAAGCTAACGTGACTGTTGCAGATACGCCTACTCCCTTGTATTCGCTGCAGACATGTATGCAACCATATTCAAGAAAGCCCCCCTAGATCCCGAGTTGGGTAAGTTGTACCGCGATAAGATCCTCCTTCCTGGTGGGAGCCAGGACGAGACGGATTTACTCAGGGTGAGTCCGGGCTAAAGCTTCGTCTGCTAAATACGTCGCAATGCACTGTACTGACCATGCCTGGTTTGCGTTAGGACTTTTTGGGACGGGAACCGAACCCAAAGGCGTTTATCAACGAAATTGAGCGAACTGGGCAACTGTTGTGACAATGAGCAGGATTCGTGGAGCTGGATGCACAATAGCTACGTGTCCCAAGAGTGGAATGAAGTTTGCAGTGTACAAACAGGTTTTTATAAAATTATGAATGGAGGAAAGCGAGTGTGTCGTGATGGAGATCTGGTAATCCGTAACGTTATTGACATACTATGTAGGGTCTGCCAGGTTCAAGAGGCTTAGCAATATACATATGCAACTACTCTATGGAGCGGATTTTCACAAGACAAAGACAAAATCACATCCATCAGATGAGTTCCTTAAGCTTCTCTGCTAACGATAGTTTCTCCGGCAGTAATCCTTCGTCCCCTGTTTCCTCGAGAGTGGGTATGTCCTACAGCTCAGTTGAGCACAAGAACGGCAATCGAGCTCAATTGGCGTCGCTTACCGAAACAAAGTCCAGATCAGCGAGGGGAATCTGTGCAGAAAGAACACATCAATGAGCGCACAGGTAGTGGATGACCAGGTTGACGGGTGATACCTACCATTTTCGTTTTGTACCACAATTTGTAGCCAATGAAGAACAGGAAGAAGATGGGCAGGTTGATGTCTTACGAAAAAGGCGCATCTGAACGACGAACTCGAGCCCATCGGAAGGCCAAGACTTACAAGCAGCCACAAACTTGGCCGTGTTCCAATCCCAGAATATGGAGATACCGTTAATGAGGATGTAGAAGGAAACCCTAAGAAGATTGCTGATGAGATCCGTTGTCGGATTGATAGTATACGGCATACCAAAAAGTGGCCCACATGGCAGCATAGGGCTGCAAAGATGACCTGTAGACAACGCGAGAAACAATCTTTTGCCGCTTCAGGCCATAATCTAAAAGCACGTCTGTCACAATGTGCTTCATATAGAGGTTTGGCGACTCACAGTAACGCAGGTACGTCGTGTTAATGGTTACCCAACTACGATGAGAACGTCGATAATTAATAGACACAGCTTGGAGCGGGTGAACACGCCTTACCCAATAAATCCGCACATTGTTACTTCACGAACGGGACAGAGATTAGAGCATCCTTGAAGTATAGTCTCTGCCAAACTTACCTAAACTAACAAACCAGCTGGACAATGATGTCAGTACAACAGTTTTATGAGGAGGATATGTCATACTTGAAGACTGTTGCTGACGACGCAGTCACGTTCATGAATGCCAAAAGCGAAAACAACCACTACGATTGATAGATCAAACAACTGATAAAGAGCTGATAAAGATAACACATACAGAAGCAATAACTGCAACCCAGGGTAGACCATGCCGGGTGCAGGTTGTGAAGACTTTCGGTGCTTTGCTTTGCACTGCCAATCCGTATAGGATTCGGGATGCAGAATATATGTACGTGTTTGCCGCAGAGAAAGCAGATGTAAGTATTACGGCATTCACAATGGAAGGGAGAACTGGGCAGAAAAGGAATGTATGAGCGAATACTTAATCAGTGATGCTCGGAGCGCGTCAAACCTTTGACCCCTCCCCTTTGAAATGCGATGACAAAGGGAGCTTGACCAGCAGACGTTCCAGGTCTAGAAAAGAGTGTTAAATTTTCAGGCGTGGTAAGCAACCAGTCATTACTTGAAGAGGGCTGGGTCGTTGGATGGAACAACCATTCCAACCACCACTACAGAGGCGATCTTGAAACAAAGATAAAAAAACGCAGAGGCAGGTAATGACATTTCGCACAAAAAAGAATACTAGTCTGAATACCACTGTCCTCATTGCCTTGATAATGTTCGTCCTGGGCTGTTCCGCCTCTGCGGCAGCACTTTGCGTGGAGTGTAAGATCAATCATATAAAGAGCAGCCAAGCAACTCACATCGATATCAATTCGATACCGCCGATGGAGAATACAGCAGGCGTAATGGCGACTAGCAAACCGAGAAATCGGCCAGTAGCACCTGGTTCCAGTACTAGGCGGAAGAATACAAGCTCATTTGCATTACCCTATTAACAACCAGACTAACTTACTAGAAACCATAGGTCCTGGGTTCCGCCAGTACTGTCTAGATCGTTAGTAGTATTACTGATGGAACTCCAAGTGGCGAACCCTGAACCCAATGCTGAAGATGCGAGATAAATAACGTTTGGGACGGAAGATTCGTGAGCTCACATCTGATGATCAGGTCCTCCTCCAAGGCTGATCACAAGCCCTCCGATTATCTTTCACTAGAGTGAATCAAAGTGAACGAGAACTAGATTCGAAGCTTACGAGGCCAACCACAAGGATAAC
>JBBPMO010001147.1:0-12161 GCA_038090315.1 Xanthoconium stramineum
GGTAATCCCAGACGTGGCGTTCCGTTGGCTATACTAACGGACGTGCTGCAGTGCTATGTGCGCGCGGATGCACCACAGGAATGCAAGTTACAGGCGGAAGACTACTTAGAATGTCTGCACCACAGGAAAGAGGTACGCGTGTTTCCGGGTTCGTTGATCGGTGACCAACGTGGGTATGTAGATTGCGCGCGCCAATGTCATCAAGGCGGAGTTTATTAAACAGGCCGAGCACCAGGCGAAGGAGGGGCGCAAGGCTGCGGATGTGCTCGCTGAAGGGGTCATCGTCGGCGTTGGACTAATACGACGGGACGAGGGTAGCAAATCGTAGAGCTTATCGTGGAACATACCAGAATAATACACAGCCAACCACTTTGTCAGCAACCAAACAGTTGCCAAATATCCTAAATAGCCACAGCCCCCCAGTCTGCCTTGACTCTCGCTTCCATCATCTCACCCATTCCTCATCCTCTGCCTGCAAACAACCCCGTACGTATTCTCCCCGTCCCGTCTCCATTATATCGCTAATTCACCGGCTCTTCCCTTCACTTCATTACCGTTCTGTCTTCCGACATACTTACTCATCCCCTTCCCCATTGATCGTGTGCGATGACGCTCGATCCCATCTCCATTCACACTCCACCCTTTGCACAGACTCGCAACTATCTCCATATTTCATTGTCATGGCCCTCAAGCGCATTAACAAGGTTTAATTCGGCTTCCCGTGCCTTATCATTTTCTTTGGCGCCAAGCTGACTCACCCAACCCTTGCCTCAGGAATTGATTGACCTCGGCCGTGACCCACCCTCGTCTTGCAGCGCTGGTCCTACAGGTGATAACATGTTCCAATGGCAGGCGACGATTATGGGTCCGGTGTGTAGTTACGGTTGCGACTTTCCGCCACACATGACTCATCGTGGGTTCAGGGTGATTCACCATATGCGGGCGGTGTCTTCTTCCTCTCAATCAGTTTCCCCACGGACTATCCATTCAAACCACCCAAAGTCAGCTTTACCACCAAGATTTACCACCCCAACATCAATGCAAATGGCTCCATCTGTCTTGACATCCTTAGAGACCAATGGTCGCCGGCATTGACCATCTCGAAAGGTTGCTTCTCCGGCATGTATCCGTTATCTTGTCTAATATCCTTTCTAGTACTGCTTTCGATTTGCTCGATGCTGACAGACCCTAATCCCGATGATCCATTGGTGCACGACATTGCACATCTGTACAAGACAGACCGTCCCCGGTACGAAGCAACCGCCAGGGAGTGGACAAGGAAGTATGTACTCTCATCTTCACACTCAAAGTCGTTTTTTTGATTTGCCGCCAACAAGGTATGCTATGTAGTGTGGTTGCGGCTGCCTTGCAATTCATTGAGACGTACACATGAGTTGTATTTGATGGCTGTACGGGAGTGTATCAATGTCTTACATCATTGCAAGTTTTTCATGTTCCAGTACTACCCTCTCCAAGTCCTGTTTCGTTGTGGCATTGATGAAATTTCAACATGTTCATAATTATTGCTGAGATCCTCCCGGCATCCTTTCTGACGAAGCAAATGGACGGCAGTCGCCATCCATACGCAATTGTCTTGGTGATCCCGTCGTCGGTGAATCGGAGCGGATGCTGGTAATCGCTCTATCTCCTTTCAACTCGGCCTCGTGCACTCGGTATTTACGATCCTCCACCGGTAATCATGGCAGGTCCGTCGAGTCGCAGCACTTGAAGAGACAAAGGTGTCGTCATCTACATTCCGTTGGTACGCTGGTGAAACTCTTGCTGGGCGCCTCGATGCCCTTGAGACCCGAACAGACGTGCGCTCTCACACCTTGGTGCACCGCAACGAATCCATGATGACGTTGCACACTGCTTTCGGCCTCGAATTCTACTGGCGAGCTACATCTCAGTCCTCCCCAAAGGAGGCGTCGCCTGTCAGGGATATGCATTGTACTTTACATCGGCGCCCTCTTGTCTTCTCACACCGTCCGCCGCAGCGGTCCGGCAGATATTGATACGGTATCCATGCCTTCAGCAAACATAGCTTCGACGCACTATATGAAGGTGCAGGACATGGTCAGAGGCTCATCCAACAGTCCGACAACTCGACAACGCGCATTCTCTGGTGAACAATGGTGTACGGTACTGACCCCTTTTCGGCCCAGAACGCCACCAACGACTCGAACAGCTCTCCGTCCATATTTGGAGCACTCCCCTATCCTGGATCGGCGTCGTCAGTCGACCCGGCCCTCAATACGCTGGTCACGCTCCGGTTCACATCTCTCAATCCCACCATCCTCGACTGCGGCGTCGTCGGTCCCAACAACGAGACGTATTACCGCGTCGTGACCAACGGGCAGGGGTTCACCCTGCTCAAGAACGCGGCGGGGCAAAACACCGCGCTCATCGAGTGGCGCAGCCATCCGACCGTCGAGGCGCAGACAGTCGGTGCGAAACAGCCCGTCGGACAATGGCTGCAGCTCTCTCCAGACCGACGGTATGTCTCTACGCGTGTGTTGAGCTCGGGCTCCTACTCATGGCCCGTCTTTACCGATAGATACCGGACGATGATCTACGGCAGGGTACATTATGCTTGGGCGCCGACCGGCCGATTCTTGCATGTATGTCCGCGTGTTACTTCGGTGCCGGTGGCGCTTTTTCTGACGCCACCTTTGTTCTCTCTACCCTAGCTGTTCGCCCCGGGCTCGTCGGAGTGGTTGGCTCGTGTGACGAAGAGCTACGACGCCATCGTCCTCGAGCTGAGCACGCGTGCCGTCGCGCTCGGTCTGATAGAAGTTGCCGTTTTGGCGACCGTGCTCCTGCAATCTGGAAAGAGCATTGATTAGACTTACTGTATACATCTCCTACTTGATCCGATTCGCACCCAAGACCATTAGATTTAGACCTTAGACCTCCTTTGACTAACCTACGATTATCGCTTGGACTGCTCAATGCCTCCGTGCTTACATAGATGATGTATTCCCTGCTTAATTCGTGTAATAATCCCGAGTCACTGCATCGGCGGGCCACGAACTTGAACTTACATCCTCTCACTACATAATCCCGGACCATCTGTTTTCGGCGCGCACTTTCTGAAGTTCCGTTTATTTACCGCAACTTTTGTCACCGGTGCTTTGTATCACCGGGTGTATCACATTTGCGTGACGATTTCAGCGCGTCTTGATCAGTGACGGTCTCGCTCAATTCGGCTATAAGGTACCTTTGGACATGCCGTAGAAATGTACGATGTGTAGCAAAGGCGCGTAGAATGCGGAGTTTGCGAGATCGACGGATGATGTGACCGATTTGGACAGTCATCGAACGTTGCCGCTTCCCGCGATGCATCGACGCATGACCACCAGGCCCGTGCACAGCACCGATAATGATCGGAAACCCACCGTAAGCACGTCTCTGACAAACAATGCATGTGGGACTGGCTTACAGGGAAGCTCGGGTCAGTACACCCCGGCCGGTAATTGGCGATGAATCTGTTTTACTACAAGACGATGATGTGAAAGCAATGACTGATGTTTTGTGTTTCCCCGGTTGCTGCGACTTGTTTGGCATTGTTCATTGAAGAGTTTCTCAGTTCTGAGTTCGAATGTGTACAGGCTTGGCAAGGTCGTCCTTGGAAGGAGTATTTGTGTTAACCCATCATCTGTGAGGTTTCCCTTTTCCCTCCAATCTACGCCGCCTTTATTGTTGCCCTGCAACCCAATACTGTAGCTGTCAGCTTCAGCAGTGCAGGTGGTCTCGTATCGTCAACTGCGTGGACTAGCGCACTTTCTTATGCACGTCTCTTCACAGGCGTTCTTGCAACTTTCGGTGCATCGTTCACGACGCAATGGCTGGCCCAATTCAACAAGTGTGACTCATGGCCCTTCTCTTCTCGGTCATGACATCCACCAACTGTGATAGTTTCTGCTATGGATTCTAGCTGCAACAGTCGTTCCAGACACCTCTCTCGCAGCTCTCTCTGTTTTTGACGATGTAGAATCAAACTGTCAACCTTCAGAGGATGTCCCGATGGTCTCGAGCAAAGTCGTCGAAGCTAAGCATAGAAGCTAGGTCCGATCGAACATAGAGCTCTGCACTTGACTCGATATCTCGTTCAGCTTAGGCGCCGCCCACGCCTCCTGGGTCACGTCGCTGGGACTTAAGATCTAGATCTTTCCAACAATGGATACCTTTTTATTTCATTCTGAAACGCATAGGTTCACAAGGTTCGTCGACAAATCAGTCAAATAGCGTTCAATCATTCAATATAATCAGTGGTAATCTGAAGGCGATGTTGTGGGTGTGTTGCATTATAACCATCCGATGTCACCGCATCCTGCGAGTGCGGACGATGTTCGAACCTCCCGCCGTAAAATGTGATTCAAACAACGGTATAACAAATCCGTGCTAGCTAGACACAAGTGTCACGACACCTGAATGGATCGCATGAACCGTTCGAGCGCGGTCGTCTGAATATGCCGTAACTTTGTTGCCTCGTCCATTCCCGTCAGACGGATCTGTGATTGCGCCTGCATTTACACAGCCGCACAAGCCCATTTCAGAAGGAAAGCCCGAAAAGAGAAAAAGAGCAGGACGTACCAGCGCAAGTGGCTTCACTTGATCCAACACTGCCGTCAATCCGGACATCATCTCCGCCAATGCGACCACGTGCCTAGGGTCGCTCTGCAAATACAACACGTCCGGTAGAATACCCATCAACCGCGGTATTCCGCGCACGAGGCTCTCCAGTTCGCCTTCCTCCACTGCATCAGGCACGGCCGCATCGCTGATAGATGCGTGAAGTTCGGGGAGGCGTGTCATGGCGTGGGCATAGTCTAGGTAGGCCTGAAGGCGACGTCATATGAGAGGGTATGGCACCAGAGGAGGAGGTAGGGACGTGCCTTGCCCTTGAGATACCATCCGTCGATGGATTGGTTGGCCATTCGCTCAAACAAGGACGTCAAAAGATCAAAGTCTTGGCGGATCACCGCCTCGGGTGCCAGTTCAACCACCGCGAGGTCGTGTGCAGATTGGTAGAGCCCTGCTGCCATGTATAGTTCATAGGCCTCGAAGACCTTGCCTTGACTAATGGCATACAGTGCCTGATGTAGTGCATCAGAGATGTGGTAATGTGGGATACGCGAAATCGATGTACCTTGGCATCATTGACCCACGCGAGGGGAATCTTTAGGCTCCCCTGGATACCGCTACACACCCACTCGTCTAGTTTATCAGCTGACCTATGGAGGACGTCCCGAATGGCCTTTTCTCGTCTGGCAGACACGGGTCAGATCAGTGACATGAAGGAATCCACATAACGTACCCTGCTGAACCCTCAATGTGGAGAAGCACGAAAATGGCTTCTTGGAGCATGTCAAGTTGCTCCAGTTGTTGCGCATAGTAACTGGCCAGCAGGTCTGCACTTGGACTGTGGCCCTCACGATGTCCCGAAACGTCTACATCCATTTCTTCGACGTGTTCCGACTCGCCGCGGTCGGCGAGATCACGAATGCGCATACACCGTGACAGGATGATGTACAGATGCCAGGGGAAAGAGTAGTCCGCTGGTGACGGTCCAAAGAAAAGCGGGGAAAGGATTTGAGATAGCGAACAGGCTGGTTCCGCATACAGTCGGATGAGAGAAAATAGGGCATCGGAAGGAGGGGGCGTCGGTATGCGAAATGCAAGCTTTTGTGAGGGTGCTCCTTCCAGATAATATGGTCGCGGAGGAGCAACTCGTGAGGATGATTCTCGCACGGCGCGATCGTACGACTCGTATACTTGCGCTATAGACGCATCCATGGGCTCCACATACCACAGATACATCCCAAACGTCCGTTTCCAGTCCAACCCCTCGAGCGGATCGACAGCAGGACTCCGTTCGAGGCCGTTTGCTTTTGATCCTTCGAGAACGTCTAGGCTACCAGCGAGTACAGAGTATATCTTTCTGATACTCGCGCTGACGTGAATATCTATTCTCTGTTCTCGCCACAGCTGCAACTGTTCCCTGAGATCTTCCCTGAATTCAAAATCACCAGAGGCCTGAGAGATAAGGGTCGCGAGTTTGACGGATCCGCAATCCATGGCAGTATCGCATGCTTTGTCGATTTGATATCCGGAAAGAAGGGAGAATATCAAAGCGGCGGGATCAGTGAGAGACTGTCTTTTGAGGTCGGCGTCAACCAATGGGGTGACAACGTCTCCTAACCACTCGGAGAGCGCTGCTTTACGTCGTATGGACGAAATACGATTTCGAACATCGACTGTCACGTCTTGGCCTAGATGTAGCTCCATGTTGTCGAACAGGGCACGGCCGAGGCGGAAAAGTGATGCTTCATATGATTTGTCGGTTTTAGGATACAAGGACGTGAAAGACTCGAACGAGAGCTCCGAGGACGGGTCTGCAAATGGAATCCCGTCCTCATCTTTCACGATGGGTGTTTTGGATAGGTGGTGTTGCAGCAAGCGCGAAAGTCTGCTGGTGGTTTCTTCGAGAGGTTCGGAGAAGAAGGGAACGCGTGTTTTCGTGACATTCGAGGAGTTGGCAGGCGTTTGACTAGTCATAGTGAAATCAGCGGTCTGTCTCGAATGGACGAGATTATACTTGCACTTGACTCGAAGGCCCGCATAGTTGACCTAAATGAACCAAACTTGCACCACAACCCCATCCAACACGGAAAGAACGGCCTAACGCGAGACCTGCATCTGCTAATACACCTTCATTTCCAGCTACAGCCGAGGCTGATATGTCGACGCGTGCATACTTGCGAGATGGCCGGTAAACGGGGTGATCAATGTCATGAGCGAACGAGATCCTCTGAGAACAGCTGTGAGATACAAAACATTTAAAGATACTGAACCACGAACCTCTTGGGAATCCAGCCGACCCTCGCCAACGGAATCACGACTGTGCTTGCGGCTCACGGTAGGTGAAAGTTTGAAACGCGGTCGTATGGGTTGGTTCACGGCGTGAAGCGCTGCCACTTCCTCCGGCATACGGAACAACGACGTCTGCATGACATGCATCTTTTGCAGGTCGATGCCAGCACGTCCAGCCCATGATACGGCCGTGGCACCTCGTCGGTGTGCATCCTCTGCGTCGGACTCGGACGAACTTGAGGACGTGGATCGATTTCGTCGAGTGTGTTCATATTGGATTTCGCCGTCCGAGTCTTCGACGAGAGCGTGGTTACGCGGACGCGGTAATGGGGGCTTCTCGACAACGTGGTCGTCCTCGTCCATGTCGGACGTGTCTTCTGATTCGTCCTCCTCTTCCTCGTCCACCTCTATGTCCACTTCCTCTTCTGAACCAGAGTCCGAGTCCTTATCCATGTCCACTGACCTGGTTGGCGAACCAGGGGGCTTTTTGTGGGCATCTTGGGACGTGTAGGGTGCTTGTTCGTCGTCGCTGCTGTCACTGGTGAGGGCACTGAATCGCGCCATAGTGTTTGAGGGCTTGGACCGAAGAACAATACGCGGGAGCGAAATCTCACACAACCCAAACAAGCAAACACAACATTTCGTTTGTGCAATACTATGTAGTACAAATCCTACCTACAAGTACAACTCAAGCCTTCCTTTGCAAGATGTCCACTGGCTCAACCTCAACCCACTCGTTAACCCACATGTATCTTGAGAACATCACATAAAGATAGCGGAACCATTCCAGCTGAGATGCGTGTTTTCGCATCGCCCGCACGGCTGTTAAATATTGCTTGAAGCTAGATGTAAACGTGACCCGCTGGTTCCTGCCGTCTTGTACAAAACGGTGTAGAAACCTCTCGAATAGCATGTTTAGGCGACTAGAAAGGGATCCGACAATGCCGGCGTATTTTGGAAGGACAGGTACCGTGACGAGGCTGAAGACTCGGGGCGTAATGACAGAAGTCGGCCCGGATGCTTTTGATCGCAAGGTATTGGCAAGGGTCAAGGCACCAGATGACAATGAATAGTGGTTCGGATGAGAAGAGACACCCTGGGTATCAAAGGTTAGGATCTAAAAGGTGTCAAGTTCGTCAGATCCGCGAAGCAAGCCAAGAGGGGAACATACGGTGGTGATACGGTTTTCAACGACATATGGAGCAACTACGACGGCGATAGCCGAAGCATCCCATTCCAGGGTGATGTTATCTTGGAGCATACTATAAACACACTTTAGAAGACGATCAATTAATGTACATTCGAGAGCAGCCTCACGGATGGTCGACGACCCAGCGTTTGTCCTGGTCAATACCCATGATGTCCAGACTACGGCTCAACTCTTCTTTTCTCGCTTCTCCAAGTCCCTCTGCATTCCCGGTAGACAGAGTCAATGAGTATATTTCCGGATGTGTTGGATCCTCCCGAAGAGCCAACATAGTCGGTGCGAAGAAGAGACATTCGTCATCGGGATGTGCAGTCAATAGAAGTATGCGAGAAGCGTTGTCGTCGAGCAGGACATGACTATTGGAGTGGAACGGAAAGTACAGTGAGGACACCAGCAAGACCAGCAACGCAGACAGCCACGACGACATGGTGGTGTATGATATGTGTGAGACCAAGCTCGGTCGGGAACTGCCGAAGACGGTCCGACAATGACCACCTACAACTCGCACGATTACCCTCCCGACTATCCCTTCCCTGACATTGAAGAGCCTAGCACACGGAAACGTCTGCCCATTCCAGACCTTCGCTTCGAGCAGGTATACCTGAAACGCATACAAGATTGTATCCATATCGAATCAATTGCACGAGATGTGAAGGAGAAGGGGCCAGAGCTGCCTGTCGAGGTTGAAACGGAAGACATAGGATTCGCTTCGGCTACTCATACGAGGCCCTTGGTCAACTCTACGCAACAAGTAGTCCGAGTCGACTGGGGGAAGGTCGTTTATATCACCTTACGGGACCAGGTCATGATGCCTCTCCTCCAAGGCATGCTCTGGTGAGCTTCTAGCTACCTGATCGCGGCCGCGTCCATGACTAGTGCTGTGATTACAGGGGTATAGTTGGAACATACTACAGGCCATTCGTGGCTTACGCAAGAGGTAGTCTTCACGGGGGTTCTACACTGAGGCGTCCGGTCGAGGGTGAAGGAGTTGGCTGGTTACGAAGTTGGCTGAAGAAGCTAGGCTTCAGCAGTATAACTATCGGCCCACCGAGCCTCTAAAGACTGACGCTAGTCACATTTATCATACTGTCACGAGTATGCATTGCGGCAAGCGCGCAAGGAGAGTTCGCCAGTGTACTTTCCGTCGCTATTACTTTGGAAGGTGTCTTTTATAACTTGTCATGATGTTGGTGATCCTGCAATAATCACATTGACTGCAACTTGGTCCCGAACCGCTTTTCTGTCCTCAAAGCCTTGTTCTCTGCGAACGTTTGCTGGCGCTATGTGATGGTCGTCCTTTGAGGTGCAGCGACGACTTAGTAGTGGCCCGGTATATGTAAATTCATCATGTATTGGAGACTGTCCTTTGAAAACAGATCATGGTCGTACTAGAAGCAAGGGGTAGCTGTAACGTCCAACCAAAGAATATAGTGATAAGGATGATATCATGCGATTCAAAAGCTAAATATTTGGTATCTTGGGTATATTTGGTATCTTGGGTATCACATTGTCCGTGAATATTTAAAAGATGGCCCGTTGCGAAATCAAAGTGACACTGGTCTGGTCAAGTCCTACAGACGAGGCGAGCAATAACTAAGCCATGATGTCGTGTCAATTGACGATATACATACCGTATGCGAACTAGTGGAATACTGGATGCCTGTAAGTGAAAAGGATCGCTTGTTTATATCTCGAGAGCACTCACCCTCGGTTCTTGCGTCCAAGGTTCGTAAGAGACCTCGCTCTCAGAATCAGGATCCTGCAGACACGTCTCTTCATATCTCATCCGGATCTCCGAAACGAGTTCTCTGATAGCACATCAATCACCGGCTGGGCAAATAAATAATCACATATCCACTCACTTGACCGCATCACGGAGTTCCATCCACGTAAGGTTGGGCTTTGCCGCCATAGCATCCATGAAACACTTGAAAAAGAGGGCAGTCAATCCGGAAATGGAATAGTCGTAGAGAAATCTCACCCTTGTGAACGTCAGCTCTCGTACACAATCGTCATGTGCAAGTTGTCCATCCCTGCAGGCGGACAGACAAATCTGGATAAATTTCGTTGATTAGAGGGTGGAGCGGAAGGCTATACAACTGGATACGTACTACACTGAGCTCGCCTACCTGTTCAGTCTTGGATGTCGGTGGGCTGCGCCACTTAGTGCTTGCCCGCCTTGGGGGCGGTGGAGCATTAGGATATCTGCTGCGACATCGCTTGCTCAATTTAACTGCAGTACTTAGAAAATGTCGGTCTTGTGTCCCTGAAAAAAGACTTACAGAGATTAACAATGACGGTTGCAAGATCTACAGCATCGCAAAATGTTAGTGTTTAAGCTTGGTAATAGAGAACCTAGTTCGGACTGACCTATGAACAGTTGACCAGGGCCAACTTTCCACGCTCTCGAATAAACGTTTGGTCCAACACCTTTCTGCAAGTCTACCAGTGAAGGAACGTCAAAAAAGTAGTGCAGTAGAAATATGAATCGCATATCATACCTAACAAACTCTCGGAGTGGCAACAATCAAGGAGAGCCTGAACGGCATCAGCAAATGATTTGATCGAACACAAGCGCACGTACAAATAGTTTCGACCCCTTCACACGCTGGAGGGGTGTGACCAAGCGTTCGTGGAGGATCTAAGCGATATAGGGCTAAGGTTAGTCAGATCACTATGACCACCAGATTACTGACATAATCGAGAATAGGCCTCGCATCCGCGCAAACGATTTCTAACGTAGCATGAGTGAGTGTGAGCCCAAGAACGGTTTCCGCTAACCTCCGTCCCGACCGTCTGCTCTCATATGCGCACGGTCACAACCATCTTCTTCTAAGCCGTGACCCGAAACTATGATTTGGGTTGCTATCACACTATTCTCGTATAAAGGTACGCGACGTACAGTAGAAGAAGAAGTGGCAGTCCTCGGGAGCGTCGCTTGTCAATCGATCTATTTGATGCAACTATCATAAACAGAGCTTTAGAGACGAGAAGTACACAGGGTAAGCAAAGAGGCGCACGATTCTGTCTCGGGTGGGCCAGAGATGTTCCGGATGGCTTCTGTCATCCATCATCACGGTGATATCATCCATATGGTAACCACGATGTGCTAAGACAGGTTAGATCGATCGAAAAGAAGCGAATCAATGGCGCGTACATATCAGAAAATCGCGAAGCGCCGTGACGTCTCGGTGTGCGAGAGGAAGATCAGGGAGACAGCCAAACCTGCACCCAGCTTTGCGATGAACGTGTTGTATGGCAATCAGGAGGGCCCGCTTCTCCCTTGGAGGTTTGGAATCGGAAGCAGCGATCATAACGACGGGAATAGATAAGCGACACGATATCGGCTTGCCTAGAGATCGGTTGGGATGCTGAGGGTGAAGAGAGGGACAAAGATACACTCCGACATCTAGAAACCTTTATTCTTCTCTGAAATCACAAACTGTGACACAGGATCACAGCCCGAAAATGTCAGTAGAGACATTTTATGATGCGCAAGTGTACAGCATATGCACAGGCAGCGAAAAACCGTCTTGAAGGGTCCGAAATCCCCCCTTCCGGCAATTCCGACGGTGAACGTGCATGCCCCTACGGCGTTTATGGCTCATTCCGTGCCAATGAAAGTGGTCCGCCGGGCTAGAGAACAAACCTGGAGACAATGCATTCCATTATGGTCCGCCGCGGCTGGTGGCGCATGCCACAAGCCGACCCGCGTCCACGAAACCAGTGACAAGGTGGGCTAGGAACGCAGTGCGATGCAGCCCTCCTTATCAGTTCAACTCTTGGATAGTACTGATCATGTACGAAATGTGTCTTTTCAGGGGAGCGTTCTTGATGTTCCAGAACTTCATGAGTCAAACGACGAGCGGGGAGAGCGCGGCGGCTTGGGGAGGCCGTTCCCCTGGCCCAGTTCTAGAATTCGTTGTGTAATTAGTGGCGCCCGCCGCATATTCCAGACCTTCCAGAACAAAGCGCTGTGCGCGCGTCGGCGGCGTGATACCTGAGCAGCTTGCTTTGAGGAAAAGGTTGACATGATGATGCGGGAGTGATGATGGGAACCGGGTCGGGGACACTATTT
>JBBPMO010001148.1:0-12155 GCA_038090315.1 Xanthoconium stramineum
GTGACTCTTCGTGAGATCCTCCCTAGGATACTCTACTCGACGCGAACCACATCCGGTAGGAGATTACTCAAGGACACTCCCTACACATCGAAGAATACTTGAATGACACTCTCGATACGGATCCGACCGGAGATTACTTTAAAGACACTCCCGGTGTACGACGAACGGCTAGTAACCAGGCCTAAACGTAACAATAATATCAGATAGAGGCCCCCAGTTCACCTCGGCCCTAGCAAGGGAACTCACTTGACTTCTCAAATACAATGTCAGACTCTCCACTGCCTATCACCCACAAACCGACGGACAAACAAAACCAACCAACCAAGAAATTGAAACCTATCTTCAAATCTTCTGCACCAACAATCCCCAAAGTTTGCCTGACCTCCTCCCTACTGCTGAATTCCAACACAATTCCACCCCACATCACTCCACCAAGACTTCCCCATTCTCCCTCATGCTCAGATATGAGCCTAGGGCATATCCACCCATAGGAAAGATGTTCTTACCCACACTCAAAAACTGCATGACTGCCTTGAAAGAAGCCAGAAAAGAGATGATGGCCGCTCATGAAACTGCCTGTCGGATCATAAGAGAATGCTCCACCCAAAGTTTCACCCCATGGAAAGTAGGAGATAAGGTCTGGCTGGAAGCCATGAATCTCCACCTCCATTACCCTTCCAGGAAATTGTTCCCAAAATGACAGGGTCCTTTTGAAATCACACAGGTCCTGTCTCCACTCATGTACTGCCTTTGACTACCACCCACATGGAGAATCCACAATGTATTCCACACCACTCTTCTATCACCATACAAAGAAACTGCCATGCATGGACCAAACTTCTTATCTCCCCCTCCAATCATGATCTGATCAGAAGGGGAGTACAAAGTTGACAAGATTGTTTCTCACAAAGGATCACCAGGATGACAAAAGTACCTGACTGCATGGAAAGGCTATCCATCATCGGAAAACACCTGGGAACCCAAATCAAATCTCTGACATGCCAAACAACTACTAACTGAGTACAAAACCACCCATCACATCAACTCTCTGTATACATGCCTTTCATCCCTGTGCCTGACACCCCTTCCCAATATCTTCGACCTTTGGATGTCCCCTGGAAGCTTGGACTTATGGTTTACCAGCTCAAGTTCTTGCATCTTCATAATCTTCTGCTTGAGCACGCAAAAATCCACTCCTGCTTCTGTACCAAGGATTGCTGTCCCATCCACAATTGGACTCAGGAAGCGGTGTCTCTCTGTGAGTACCCCCCTGGTGGATGAGACCCAGCCATGCGCTCCCTATCTGCTACACTGCAATCCTATTCCTCTGGATCTTAAGCATTACCTCCTTCTATGTATCTCAAAGGAGATGATGCCTTCAGAACTCACCATCAGCGCATGCAAATCTACCTGCTTGACTTCCTCAAATATGTCATCCCCACCTTTTGTCTCCTTCTCTCCCTTGTCTGCATCGTTGCCTTCCTCCACCAATCTTTCTTTCTTACACTCTACACCAGTGTATCCCTGTTTATTACCTGCTTCCATCACATTCACACTCTATGTTGCGGCTATCACTGACGCCCCCACTCTTTATGCCATAGAAAGACTCCCCTTCTATGAGTCTGATACCATCTCACAAGAACTTGTTTGCCTCCTGCTTGACACTTTCCAATTCCAACTACATTATATTCATACTGTCCAGGTCCCTGAACAAGCCCTTCTCCTTCTCAATGGAGATCTCTCACAACATACTCTCAATGCTCTCCACCTCCACAGCTTCCACACCTACTTGGAATGCCTTGAACCCAAGCTACTCCTCCCTGTCTTCCTCCCCATCTACCAGTCACTGTCTTCAGCAGACCAGGAATGATATCAGACCATTGCCACCTCAGTTCCTGATGAACCACAGATTGAGGTGACATTGACTCCTCTTCCTGTTCCCCCACCTTGATCACCATCTACCTCATCTGTCTCCCTTGCATCCCACATCTCCTCCCGGCCTGTCTCTCCTTCCGAAACTCTCATGCCAGAATCTGGCTTCTCCCGAGAGAACACTCTTCTCACTGCATCTTTCATGACTCACTCCCCTCAAGGAAGGCAAATCATGGCATCTCCTACTCAAATGCTACCTTGTGTCTATCAACTGTTACTGGCGACACCTTCCACCCAGTGCTTTCTTTGCCATAATCTTGGTCACTATTGCAAGAACTGCCCCCATTACCAATGTCCCCATTGTCTTGAGATGGCCCCAGGACATCCTTCACATCTGTGTATTTGGACCAGATGCATCTTTTGCCAGTATTGGGGCTATTCCAATCAGATCTGCCCACAACAACTTTGCAGAGATTGTGATCAACCAGGCCACCTTTCAGATGACTGTCCATTTACAAACTTGTCCCCAGAACAGGCTGCCCACATCTATGAAGATGGAGCACCTTTGTGATGAATTGTGATGGGAGTCAATTGAACTCATGCCAGGAGCTAGAGTATATGAGAGGGGTAATGTGATGGTTAGTTACTTGAACAGTTGTACTTTCTTGATATGTGTGCTCCATTGTCTATTTTTCCCTCTAGGCCTCACCTTGTACACAGAGGAGCAATATACCTTCACATTAGGTCCCCATTCCTTTTCTCTTGCACCCATTCCTGAGGGTGAACCTACCCCTGTTCCCGTTCTTCTCTTCACATCCTGAGTGGGGTAGGATCTATCATTTGACTACCATCTTGATCTCGACAGACAGCCTTGCTCCTCTAGATAGTTCTCTTATGCTGTCTACATGTCCCCATTAGTCATACGTTCTATAGTCTTCCATCACCTTCCAAGGTGATGTGGCCTGTAGTACTTATATCCTGCTGCCAATGTAACATCTCTTTCCTTATGCTTATTCTACACAATACAAGGTATCTTGCTGCATCCAAGTCTTGCCTTGCAGATTTCCCCTTATCTCAACCTAAATTCTCTTATATCTCTCAGGATGTTGCATCTCTATGTGAGCACCTCCCTGAAGAGATAATCTCAGATGCTTCAGTCAGCAGACTCCTCCAGCATAACAGTCATGGGTTTTCCAACTTGAGAGATCTTGTCCTTGATTCAATCAGGGAGACCATTGTAAAAGTGGTGCTGGAGGGCACCTTCTCCATAACCCTGGACCTGCAAAGTGATCCAGTTGAATTCAACAACATATTTGTTGATGCATTGACCATCCTTCATGGACAGATGGTCCAATTGGTGTTCTGCATCTCTGACCGGGTCATGTGGTCCAAAGTTGGTCTGGAGTTCCAGGATGAACTCCTTGAAGTCATTCATCCAGGCAAGGTTGAGTGCCAGATCTTCCATCTGGAGGAGGTCTGGTTCAAACCATTCCAAGGCCATGCCTTTGAGGTATGACTGCACAAAAGTTACTTTGGCATGGTCCTTGATGAAAGCCTTGGGACGATCTTGGAAGTTCAACTTGCACTGGACCAAGAAGGTCTGAAGTTTGCAGGGGTCTGTTCCATCGAACTGATTCAGTTTGTGGACCTTGGTGCATGAAATCAATTCGGAGGTGGAGTGACAAGTGGAACAAGTGAAGCTGCTGATCACACTTGTGAGGTCTGCAAGTGTGTCACAAGGGACCTGCTCATTATCATCCTCATACTTGTTGTTGTATTGGTCATCATTGAATGGGCCATCTGGGTTGTCATCCAGATTGTCGTCAGGATCCCCACCATATGGAGGTTCATCTCTGAGTGGGCCCTGTTCATCCAGAAGATGTTCATTGTTCGGAGGAGTGCAGAAGGAGGGTTCTCTATATTGAGAACAATCCATATGATGGGTGGTTTCAGAGGTGTCATCATCATCAGGGGGAAGTTCAATAAGACAAGTGACAGAAATTGGAGAGTGGGATTGTTGAGGCACTTGGGAAGCAGACCTTGGAGTATGACAGGGGGAGAAACCGTGGAATATCTTAGTGGTTTCCAGGCCTCATCAATTGCTTTGGAAAGTGCTGAGGGTTTTGAATTTGGGGGGCAAGTTATGGCTGGTGGCTACCATGTAAGCTTGTGATCTGGTGGTATGGGTGGCCATAGCATAGTTGGTAATAGAGACTTTGACAAGTAGGAGTTCAAATATACTGTCAAGACAGGGTCAACTCCAGAACTATCTCTGGAACGTTCAGAGATTAGTGTCAGATGGGATTTGGCTTTAGCAACTCAGAGAGGAGTGCTGTGTCCTTGTCAAGTCTTTGTCCCAGATTTTGGAATGCAGAGATAACTCAGAGGTAAGACTTAACGTCACACAGCAACAAAGTTGAGTAGTGTTCAGAGGAGAGTCAGAGACTCTAGCAGAGGATCAGAGGGGAGTGGAATCTTAGTTGATATTTGAACTGAGGGGAATACATGGCTTGGGAGTACAGTACTTATACTATGGAGGTGTACAGGATTGGTAGCAGAGAATGGAGTTGAATAACAGGAACAGATGTAGAATGTTAAGGCTGTGCACTGGCAGTTCAGAATGCAGAACTGTGGCACAGGTTCATAGGATCAGTGGCAAGAATGCTACTAAACCTTAGTACAAAAGGGGGTAATCAAAATGGAGGATGACAAGAGGGAACCCTAATACATGTCTGGAGGTCCAGAAGTGAGTCCTGGGTGAGAACACACTGGAGTTGGTTTCTAAGGGGGTTGGAAGTGGACTGTACCACCAGAGTTGACTTGGTCAATTGGATATGACAGTTAGAAACTTGGCTCTGATGCAATTATTTCTAGCCTTTGTTAAAGATATTGACTTTTATAAATGGTCTATCTTGCCCAGTGGCACCACCATTATTGCAAAGAATGCACCTTATGTTCCCTCTCCAGTTTTAGATGATGAACTTCCTTTCCCTTGCACTGATGGATCATGGGGTCCCCATGAGATCAGTCTGTTACCTCAGGCATATGACCCTGAACATCCATATCTTTCACACATCCTTGTCAACATCCACAACTGCTTTCACCTTCCATGCTCCATTACTTGCCATTGATTCAGGAATGCTGATTTTCATTGCTACCCATCCTTACCCCATTGTGGCTACATCAAAGGGACTGTTGTTGATGTGTGGAAGGACAAGATCTATTCATATTGGTGCCACATTCTTCATTTATACAAAGAATTGCAATCAACCAGTCCTGGTCCTTACAATACTCCAATGATCGCTATCAGATGTGCCAAAGATACTTTGTTTGTCATAACCCACAACATCATGTCATATCATAATGTCATCAAGTACACTTGCAGGCTGCAACATTTCATTGCTGAAATCCAGGCTTTCCATGTATGGAGAAACCGTATTCTTGGTTGCTCTTTGCAAAAGGCCCCAACTACTCATCAATGTTTCCATGGTGCCTATGTTACCTCATTCACTGACTTCACATACCTCTTGTCCCTTGGTGTTCTGGTCTTTTATCTCACCTGTCTATCCCCTTCTGAATTACCCCATTTGCAATACATGCACATCACTGAGCTCTCTTCTCTCTGCGAGCTCCATACCTGGACTGACATTAATGTCACATGACATCAAAGGGATGTTATCAAGGGCAGACTTTTAAATAGCAAACCTCTTATATTTTACCCTCCTCATGTTGACCATTTGGATCCCCTTACCTTCAAATGTGCTGCTCATGGTTATGGTCCTTGGAATGACATGAGAATTTTCAATCAACACTTGCTCATTGATTCAGCCATTGTTGCTGGTTGTGGTGAATGTTTTGAACTCTTGTTCCCCTCTCTTTTGCTGATTCTATATGAAGCACCTGAGTCCACTGTAACTTGCAAGCCTAAACTCCAAGACAGTGACTGGCATTGCCAGACTAATTGTTTTCACAAGGAATGGCCTCATTGGGGCCGTGACTGGAATTAATTTTGGCATTACCATGCCATTCAAGACAGCCTCCCTCAATATACACACCCTGACTCCCCTATTACTTCCCATGGTGTGCACTTTACCTACACAGTTCCACCCATTCACCTCCTGTCCAACATCCAATCCAATGAAAAGTGCGCTAGAGTATGTTTTACCTGGGTCTGTATGCATCACATCTGGGTACTTCATTCCAAGGAACACCATCTCAATCCTTCTTCACAACTCATTGCCACAACAAACAAGAATGCCCCTCCTTCTCCATTCCATCTTCACACTCAAACTTGGCAAAACATTCTATCAGGACATTGGTGGCAGAAGAATAGTTGGCCCTTACAATCTGATTATGATCATTGTGTATTCTGGCATTATGGCAGCCCTCATCTGCTTGGCTTTTCACAAGAACAATTGGAGCAAGAACAGAGCAATCCTAATGATGCATATTACTCCCTCTCTGACAACTTGTCTCCTCTTAACACTCCTGGTTGTCAATTGGAGCTCAAAGACTTTGAGAACAAGGTGCTCTGTAATGTGGTCATCTATGACCTTGCTCTCACTAATCACAAGTTACAATTCAAAGAGACTGATGACTTCATTATACATACATACAGACAGCATGTCACTCAAAGACCATTGTAATTGTCTTGAAGTGCACCAGGACTTGTTTTGCTTGTCTTGGAATATCCCAAGAGTTGCATTCCCATGGCATGATACCAGTTGGGAAGAAACTTTGAACTGGAAACATGCCATCCCATGGTATACTCACTTTTGTTTGCTTCTTTCCTCTTGGCCTTGTGAAAATGATTTAGCACCTATTGATTGGAAAAAGGATCTCTTGGATCCAGACCAGTGGGCTTTCACAGCTTATAGCCATAATCTTCTCATTTTTTATTGTCATACAATCATGCAAGTGTTGGGTGTCACAGTCACTCCTCTATTACACTACCCTTCACTTGATGCTCTCAGCCCCACTTTCCTTTCCATGTGATATTTTCACATAATCAAAGATGGTTGTAATACATCACTTTTAGTTCTGATTATCTATCATCCCCTTTCTCTGGATTACCATTACCTTGTCATCAGCCATTTTCTATATTGTTTTATATGTCTTCTGTCTAATATCCAATATGGCTCCTGAGAGAGTGAAGCTTTGATGAGATACTTGTTCTCAGCCTTCCATACAACACATTTTCTCCATTGTAGTTGAGAAATGGAAGATTGACATGACCATGCTTGATAAACAACAACACTCCATACTTGACAATGTGCTTTTTGGTGAAAGTCTCTTTATCACTGGAGCTGGAGGTCAGTTCCCCATTATCTGTGTGCCCAATTCTAAGAGTCTGTGTCAGGGTGTGGCAAGTCATATTTACTTCAAGTTATCATAAACACTTTGCAACAAAAGTTTGGATATGCCTTTATGGTTGCTGTGACAGCAACCACTGGCATGGCTGCCAGTAGAATTAATAGTGTATTGCCTCTTTTCATCCGTAAAGCAAGGTCAAGTTCCATCTGTTTTCAGGGCAAACTATTCACTTTTGGGCTGGGCTGACTGGATCAGAGGTGACTGTAGCCAATGCCTTGAAGCAAATCAAGTACAGTCCACAATCCATCTTGAGATGGAATGAGACCAAGGTTCTTGTTTGTGATGAAGGCAAGTCTATGCCTTCTCTCTCATCATTTATTCTCACTGTTGTCATATCGTGGTTGTTTTTCTTGTATGCTATACATATCAATCATACAGCTTCAATACTCAAGGTGGCAAAGTTTGATATAATGGAGGCTGTTGCTTGGGAGATTCACAGTCAGAACATGCCATTTGATGGCTTGCA
This sequence comes from Xanthoconium stramineum, assembly GCA_038090315.1. NCBI lineage: Eukaryota > Fungi > Basidiomycota > Agaricomycetes > Boletales > Boletaceae > Xanthoconium > Xanthoconium stramineum. Next base: position 7,712 of record JBBPMO010001148.1, read on the forward strand.
GGTGAGTATCATTTGTTTAGATGAGGTTATTACTGATCAGTAGTAGCTCATCCTCTTGTGTGATTTTTTACAGCTACCACCAGTCATTACTGAAGGCCTGGCATTATTTGCCTTTCAATCAAAAACTTGGTTGTCTGTGATAAGGTTACAAGTTCTTCTAAAGACTGTTTATAAACAACATGATCAAGGTGCTTAATTTGTTATCATTCATGCTGCCATAACTTCATCAATCCTAGGCTTCATTCATGCACTCAGTTGGTGCTGTATGGCCAAGTTGGATGACAAGACTGTCCAGCTTTTCTCCAGCTTGTCTTGTCCTATTGCTAAGGACTTCTTACCTCAATGTTAACTGGTATACCTTTTTCCTACTTGACAAGAAACTGAGCAGTTCAATAAGCATTGCCTCTCCTCTGTTGAATCTGCTCCAGTTATTTTCAGGTCCTACAATTGAATTAAAGCCAAACATGCTCAACATCTCTTGGGGACTTTGCCAGTTGATAACCATGTCAGATTGAAGATTGGTGCCCAGGTCATGCTTGTGTGAAACATCAATGATGGATTTATGAATGGCATTGTCAGTGAAGGCTTCTATATTTACAAAGGAGCGACCAGGGACCTTTCATATCAGAAGAAGATCAGTTTTGTGTGCAACATTTAGGTCAACAAGCAAGGTGTTCCAGTATCTTTTTCAGATACCAATGATAGCTCATCCAATTCATCAACTGCTTTTCCTCTTGTTGAGTTCTACATACACAATTATTCAGAACATGTTCTTATTCTCCCATTTGAGTTTTGAGCTGATATGAATGGTGAGGCTGCTGTCAAACACATTCAACTATGAACTGGTAATCTGCAACTAATGACATACAGATTCCATTGACTTTGGTGTGGACTCTTACTATCCATAAAAGCCAAGGCCACTCCTTTGAAAAGGTTGTCATTGATCTCGCTTGTGTATTTTCCTAAGGCAAGTATCCCTGCTTTACTCATTAGTTCTTGCTGACGGTTGTTATAGGCCAGGCCTATGTTGCACTTTCTTGTGCTCACATCATGACCAGCCTTCAAGTGAAAAACTTTTCTCATAAAAAAATTTCTTTTATTTGTCCATTGGCAAACTGTCCTCTAGCTGATGTTTGTTAGGTCATGGCCAGTAGCATTGCACTCCAGTGGTACAAGGACACTTTTGGAAACCTTTGATATTCGGGCATTCCCTCTGCCTTTGGCAGATAATCTGTCAATGCCTTGTCAAATAGAAGTAATGCTGTACCTTGATGCTTCTTTTCTGTCTCCTCCCCTTAGTTGTCCTGGGGAGTGCTGTTCTCTGATGTTTTGCTTCTGCTATACTTCTACAAGCACTGTACATGTATACAGAATTTGATTTGATGACTTGCATTGGGAACATGAAGTTTCCTTTCTTGGCACACCTTCCATTGCAAAGCCCTTGTTAAGATCCTCAGCTGAAACAGGTCAGATTTCCATCCTGACTTGTCACACAGCTCCTATACAAGCCTTATCATGCACTCTATTGTGCCCAGGACTTGTGTCATTGTGTGCTAAGTGTGTATGAAGACTCTTAGAACCCACAACTATTTTATACAACCTCATTCTTTTATAGAATCAATCTTGTCCAGGATACAAGGCTCTTGTTCAGTCTATTGATCTCTCCCACATGGTTCCTTCATGTTAATGATGCTCTATGTCAAAGTTCCATGGAATTTGTCATTGTGATCCAAGTGCAACAAATCAGCTCAAATTCCAATTGCCTTGATTTACATACCTCATTGGGTGGCTCTTTGGTTGCCCTAAGTCCTTCCTGTGTCTCACACTCATCATCTACATTTCATGTCACTTGATGATAGCTTCACTGCAAAGGCAAGTGTGTCTTGCTTTTGTTTTGCTGTTATTGATGTTTTTTTTTTGAAGGCCAATTCAATGGAGGATGTCCTTTCAGATTCCCATCACTCTCTTGCTCATTTTGGCATTGAATTTGGCCAAATCCTGTGGCAGTTCAATGTATTCAATGTATCCATTGCATCCTTGCCCACTTCTCCTTATGGTTCCTTTGATCTCACCTCCATTTTGGGTGTAGCCCTTAAAATTTATCCTCACTTTGACTGTATCATCACTCTCCTCATTCATTTGAACTCTTCTCTTCATGATTTTTTGAAAATTATATGATCAGATTGTCAGTACTTTACTTTTTCTCATGCTAATTCAATGTTACTGGGTCACTCCTCTCAGTGAGATGCACTCTCATCCCTTGACTTCTCAATCATCCAAGCACTGCATCAAATCCATGGTCATATCACTGCAGTCTTGTCTCTTTCCCTGCCTAACATGTCAAGCTGTCATTATGCAAAAGACCATGTAGGGCATTGGTGGGATGCCTTCTGTGGTATGCTTCTAGATCTTCAAGTTGCTTTGGAAGATTGCACTAAGAAATTCAAGACCTTTCTGCCACAAGTGAGGCAGCTGCTGGTGGATCAGTGCATGTCAGTTGCTGCTTATTCTAGCTTTCATGTAACTAATACTACAACAGGAATTGTCTATCTCTCCAGGGTCAGATCATGTACTGTGATCTTGAGGTAATGTTCAGCATCAGATCCTCTTTTGATAACGAAGAACTGACTTTGTTTGGATTCCACAACTTGCAGTTATCCTAGGTGGGACACATGTATCTGTATGTCTCATCTTGATGTGCTACTAATTTCATCTCATTGTTTTATTCAGAGCATAATCAGTCTGGTGATTAGTAGCATAGATCATTCATCATATTGTCCAAGTTGTATTTTACACCACCAAGTTATCCCTTGTTTGCCCATTTCTTAATGCTATTTGAGGTTGGCCCCTTCCTTCTTACTGAAGGGTTCTCATGCTGGATTTTAAACCATACAACCCCTGTCTCAGCCCTTCTACCTGTGTCATGTCCATTACATGATTCAGACAGTAATAGTTTAAGTGTCCAATCTATATATTGCATGAACTTGTAAAACATCCTCTTTTGGCCCAATCCTTGTTGTTTACTCATGTACAGCAGACCTTTGTGGCATAATTTGAGGGATGCTCCAAAACAGGTTATCAGACAATCAACAACTGAAAGCATGTTAGAAGTGAGTATTTCCATGGTGTTTGATTCTGGAGATAAAATAGAATGTGGAGGAGGTATGTCCAATGTGGCTAGATGGTCTCACATCAGACATTTGTGTGTTAACCCAGAGGACATTACAACTTAAAACTGCAAGAAGGACAAATCTCCAAAGATATCATTCAAGTATTTCCCCATTCCAACCCTGAAAGTCTAGAAAACACCCTGCATTGAAGGCTTGGCACAAATATGCATGCATTTTCATCCACAATTCCAGGGTCTTCCTGTCCAGCTTCATCCTCAATGCAAACAACATCCCCTGAATTGCTCATCAATGCTGACCAACATGGTAAATCAGACATTGATGCTATTTTACTGTCTTGTGGAATCACAGAGTTTCAGGAGGGTATGTACAATACACACAAAAGTGTGTTGCTGCATCATGCTTAACATGTAGTCTTCAGTGAAAGTGGATCATCCTCCAGAGGCTTTGTGAGTGTGCATTTACTATCTCATTCATATCCTGAGTTGATGGGAAAGCTTCTCTAACTGTGTTGGAAGTCTCTCTGGAAGTACCATGATGTTGCTGAAAAGAAGTGGTTCATCATATTCTCTAGGTAGTATGATCATGCTAGTTATGCACTTGCAAGTATAGATCGTTCCAGTCAAATTGCAACTAACAATGCAAAGCCCTGCCCCTCTCCAAAGAAGAAAAAGGCATAGAGTAATCTGATGGAAGAAGGGAGGTCAAAGATGTGAAGGGGAAACACAAAGAAATCAGGGACTCAAGGATTCAACAACTCCAAAAATCCTGACCTGCATTTCAAAACTGTGCTAAACATGGACCCTGCTTCCCCATACCATTTTGAGTCTGTGATGCTTGTTATTGTATCAGGAGAAAATTCCAATACATTGAAAAACAAAGCCTCTTCTTTTGATTGCATAGAAACCAACCCATCCTTCCTTCAACAATTGACAAACTTAGAGCAGGATCCTGTGGCAGCAGTAGCAACTCTCCTGAAGTGGCTTCATGATATAATAAATCTATGCGAGACAAGGAAAGGCATCCTGCATGCTGATGTGCATCATTATGTGGTCAATGTCATATGCAAAATGATGATCATGATGTTTACTGCATCAGTTGGTCAAAGGAATGAGGATTATATCACAGTTATCACAAAACTTGGATCATATGGACAACATGGGACAAGCCCTGATATCAGTAAGAATCCCTTCACTGTGTTAAGTGTGGAGTGACTATGCCATTCTTTTTACAGATGGACTATGTGGCATACATGTCAGAAGTCGCATAGTTCTTTTGTACTATTTGACACAATGACATATCCATTGTGTTGAGAT
>JBBPMO010001149.1:0-12152 GCA_038090315.1 Xanthoconium stramineum
CGCAGGGGTGGAGGTCACTGTTCAAGTCGTTTTGCATGAGGACCCCCAGAGGCAGTGAGGGAGGTGTTGGTCATGACGAAGAAGGGTTTGGTATGGTTGGGGAAGGCAAGGACAGGTTGTTTGAGGAATGTGTCCTTGATTTTGGCAAAAGCCAGTTTGTGGTTGACAGACCATTGCCACTGGGCATTTTTGTGGGTGAGGGATAGCAATGGTTTGGCAAGGTCAGAGAATCCAGGGATGAATTTTCAGTAGAAGTTGCAAAATCCGATAAAGGATTGGACTGCCTTCATGTCATGAGGGGGAGATCAGTTCTTAATGGCCTCGAGTTTGGTTGGGTCCATTTTGATGGATCCTGGGGATATGAGAAGTCCAAGATATCCAACCTTGGTGGTGTCGAAGGCACATTTGGAGAGTTTTAGGGTGAGGGATTGTTCTTGGAGGTGGTTTAGGACATGGTGGGTTCTCTCTTGGTGGAGAGTGAGGTCATCGGATGAGTGTATGAGCATGTTGTCCATATAGATGATTAACCATCCTTCATTGATAAAATCTTGGAAGATGTGGTTCATATAGGCCTGGAAGGTGGCTGGAGAGTTGCAAAGTCTGAAGAACATGACAGTTGGCTCATATAGGCTGAAAGGTGTAGAGAAGGTGGCTTTCCAGCGGTCTTCCGGTCAGATGAGGATATTATTGTATCCCCATTGGACATCAAATATTGTAAAGATTTTGCTGTCCTTCAATTTGTCCACAAGTTTGGATATGAGAGGTAGGGGGTAGGCATTTTTGGTGGTGTGGGAATTGAGATAGTGGTAATCTTGACACAGGCACAGGGTGTTGTCCTTTTTTGGAACGAAGAAGAATGGCGACACTTGTGGTGATTGGGAAGGGACAATCCGTCCATTTTTCAAGTGTTCCTCGATGAAGGCTTTACAGACTTCAGTTTCCACAGGGTTTAGCAGATAGTGTTTGGTGTGACGTGGGGTGAAGGTGTCTTCGAGTTGTATGGCGTGATCGAAGGTGCAAGATGGCAGGAGTCCATCAGTATCTTTTTGTTGGAAGATGTTGGTGAATTCTTTGTAGACTTTGGGGAGTTCTCGTTCAGCCTGTCTGGCGTGTTGTGCGATGTCAGTGGAGATGGTCATTTTTCTGATGCCAAGTGTGACAGGGATGTGTTTGAGTTGTTGGAGGTGAAGTTGTTCTAACTTCTCATTTGGGTCCATTTTTAGGTATTGGACCAAGTACCTTTGATAGGTAGCGTCAGGGGAGTCATGTTGGGGGACATTTTGTCCTTGGGGAAGGTGGACTTTCCCTGTGGTCCAGTTTATGACTGGATTTGTTTCTCTTAGCCAGGGTAGGCCTAAGATGATGTTGTCGCTGCCAAGGTGTATGATGTAGAACCATTGTTGTTCCTCTTTGTCTCTGATTCAGAGGGTGAGCTTTGTGCGAAAGTGGATCATCCCTTTTTGGTTAGGGGTCCCATCTGCATTGTGGGCATAGATGGATGTGGCAAGTCTTTCTTTGGGCCAGTGATTTTTGGTGACAAAGTCATGGTCGATGAAACAACCAGTAGCTCCGGAGTCGAGAAGAGCTTGGGAGTCAACGATTTGATCTAAAGAACTGTGGTAGAGAGAAATGGGAAGTTTCATAGATTGAGAATTTCTACCAGTTACAAATATTTGTCTAATCTGAGAGGGAGATGACATCAATCCATTCCCTCTTTCTAAAAATCCTCCTTAGTGGGGGTAGGATTATCTTTGAGGCAGAGCATGTTTATTTGCTTGCCTATTTTGTCCATAGTTTTGTTGAAGACGATCTGAAGGGACCAAAGAACTTTCTGGTTGGAGAGGTTCCTATTGGATCGCACTACGTTCAAGTAGGAGGTGATTTTGTCAATGGGTTGGATGTGAGGGGTTTCAGTAATGTGGTCAGAAAGAGAAGGAGTTTTGGTGGTATGGACATTGTGGGGTTGCTGGTTTTGGGGCAGATAGGACTGGTGGGGGTCCATCCCTTAATCCTAGGGTGGTTTCATGTGGAGCACCCAACTTTGTGGCAAATGAAACATTTGTTGTTTCAGATGTGTTCTGCCCATTGGACCGGGGTAAGATAGATCCAGTCGACGTCCATTGCCATTGGATCCCTAGAGTTCTTTCTGGGTCTGGAAGAGGTTGGAAGGTAAGTGGTTCTGCCTCAGAGTTTCCTCATTCAGATAGCTGCGTCATAGAATTGACCAGCCTTGTGGAGCCAAAGTTTGTGGTTCTTTGGTTCTTCAAGTAGTGCTGTCATTTTGAAGGCCAAGTTGGAAGAGACTGCTCTTCCCAACATATCCATAAGGATGTGCTCATCTGTAACACTGGATCAAGCCCCTTCGAGTTCAAAGTCAGATTTAAACTGGTGGAAGTCACCTTTATAAGGGTCTCCTTCCATTTGCATGTGTGCCAGAGTATGTCATGCTTTTGAGGCACAGTCAGCTGAGGGGATGAATTTCTCGATAAAATCGGCTTCTATTAGGGCAAAGGTCTGATCTTTATCTTTGAGGTTTTGGTCAGTGCATTTCAGGAGCCATCCTTCAGCAAAGGATCAGCCTCGTCCTATGTCCATTTTGTTTAGGAGCACTAGGATTTTGTTTTTCTCATCATAGAGAGTTGGGTTCATAGCAAAGTATGCTTTCATTGCGAGTAGCCATAGGTTGGTGTCCTCTTCCTTGCCAGAGAAGTTTCCGGGAAGGCTGGCCTTTAATTTAGGCATGGTATCATTGTCGTTGTTCAGTGGGTGTTCTTGGAGATACATGGCTACAAGAGCTTGGCATTCTTCAGCATTGATCTGGGAGTATGGGGGATTTTCGGTTGGTTTAGGAAGGTTAGGCTCTTCAGGTGGGTTGAGAGAAATTGAGTGGGTTTCCTTGACTGGAGGGTTAGAGAGGGATGGGGGTGTGGTGGATCAGAAGAGTCCAGTGGGTGGTTCAGGGCCAGGGCAAGTGGGGATAGTGGGAGAAGGTGTTCATCTCTGGGAACCGGAGATTTGTTGGTACAGGGATGACATGGTGGGTGATATCCTAATGGGTGGCTCTTCTAGTTCAGGGGAACTTTCTTTAGGTTCAGTTTCTGATGAGGAATCTGAATTTTGGGTGAGAAGGTGTTCTAGCCTGATTCGTCGCATGATGGGGGTAGGTCATTCTGAGCATGATAGCTGGAGTGTTTGAAGAGCTAGTTCTTTTGTTACGTTGAAGCCTGGTTACTAGCTTAACATTGCTACCAGGAGTGTCTGGAAAGTAATCTCCGGTCGGATCCATGTCGAGAGTGTCTTTCAAGTAATCTTTGACTGGCAGGGAGTGGCTATGAGTAATCTCCTGCTGGATGTGGTTCATGTTGAGTTGAGTATCCTGGGGAGGATCTCACAAAAAGTTGCTGCATCCTAAGAGAGTCGTTCTAGTTGAGGGAAGGCTTCTGATGGGAGGGTCTCAAGGCAAACCTTGGAAGACTAGAAACTAGGCTTGGATTGCATAGAACTAGCTAAGGAGCAAGATACAGGAGAGAGGGGTTTATATACTGTATAAGGCAGTGCACGGATCAGTGAATATAAGAGGAAGACTGAGTCACCCGATAAGAGAGATAGTGACTAAGGAGGGAGCTGTCCAATGAGAAATCAAGAAAGAGAAGTGGAATGATATTGGAAGAACAGAACAGTGCTGTGGAGCAATGTGTGGAGCAGCTGTGGAATTCTAAAGAGGAAAGCATACGAGATGTAAAATGGAAACTGGTGGACCGAAAGGCCAGTGGAGGAGTGAAGTGGATTAGGATGGGAAAGGTGAAACAGAGAAGCATATCTAAGAATAGAATGGAGTTCCATCTATGGGAACAAGGCATTGGGGATGAATGTGGAAAGGTTCCGGTACCAGTCTGGGGAGGTGAGGAACTCGTCGATGGAAAGATATGGCTGTGAGTCAGGGGAGAGGAAAATGTAGGGAACATTGTGTAGGGGCATGAATTCTGTAACACTAAGTCTCAGAAAATGACAAGTAATCCTAGGCATGCCCTGGCTTCAGAAATGGAATCCTCTAATTGACTGGAGAAAAAATTCCCTAACCATTCCCCAAACTATTGTAAGGAAGGATGTTGAGTCTCTTTGTGAGCACCTCCCTTCAGGAACAGACCACTATATTCCCCAAAGATACCTACTACGATGGTTATGGTTAGATGCCAACCAAAAGATCTCCAAAAGAATCCAGAAACAACAAAAATGGATTATGGAAGAAACCATCAGAAAGATCACCATTTCCACCCAAATTGCCCAAAAAGAGAAAACTTTGGAATCAACCATCCCTGCCTGGTGTACCAATTTTGAGGACATCTTCTCCAAGAAAACTCATGAGACCTTACCTCCTCACCAACCATATGATCATGTCATAAACCTCAAGGAGGCTTTCATCCCAAAAATTGCTAAGATCTATTCTCTTAATCTGGCAGAAAAAGAAGCTTGCAAAGCTTTTGTTGACAAACACCTTAGAACTGGCCAGATTGTCCTGTCCAAATCTCCCCAAGCCTCCCCATTCTTTTTCATACCAAAAAAAGATGGAACCCTACATCCCTGCCAAGATTACCAATACCTGAATTCATTCACCATCCATGATGCATACCCACTCCCCCTCATCCAAGACCTAATCAATGATATGAAGGATTCCACCCTGTTCACCAAGTTCAACATTCACTGGAAATACAACAACATTTGAATTCAAGAGGAAGACCAATGGAAAGCTGTGTTCATTACTCCTGAAGGACTTTTTGAACCCATGGTCATGTTTTTCGGGTTCTCCAATGCACCCCCAACCTTCCAAGCATTCATGAACCATATTTTTGCTGACATGATACATGAAAAATGGCTTAAGATCTACATGGACGACCTTGAAATCCATACTAAAAATGACATCGACCTTCACCATGAACGAACCTGACAGGTACTCCTTCACTTACAAAAACATGGGTTGACAATAAAACTATCCAAAACTATCTTCGATGCCCCAAAAATGGAATTCTTGGGAATGATCATTGGACAAGGCAAAGTAGAAATGGACACAAAAAAACTTGAAGTGATCAAAAAATGGAAATCACCCACCACTGTAAAAGGAGTTCGGTTGTTCACCAGATTCACCAACTTCTATCACAGATTCATCCCCAACTTCTCTAATGTCATTGCCCCACTCAATCTCCTCACCTGGAAAAATGAACCTTGGCATTGGACCCCACTACAACAAGATGCATTCAACAAACTGAAGCACATCTTCACCTCCACTCCTGTCCTCCTCATCCCTGATGTTTCCCACCCCTTTTCCATAATGACTGACACCTCTCTACTAGCTGCTGAAGCAATCCTCCTCCAAACTAATGCTAATGATGACCTCCATCCTTGTGCCTACTTCTCCTGCACCTTTTCCCCAGCACAATGTAACTACAACATCTATGACCAAGAACTCCTAGCAGTAATCCTAGCCCTCAAAGAATGGCACCAATACCTCCTTGGCACCAATCATCCGATAACCATCATCTCCAACCACAAGAACCTGTCCTATATCAAGGATTCTCAGAAATCATCACAACAACAAGCTAGATAGTCTTTGTTTTTACAGGATTTCAATATACAATGGCAAATCACTCCTGGAACCAAGATGACCCCTGCAGACACCCTTTCCTGACAAGATTCAGTTGACACTTCCTCAGACAATCTGAACATTGCCATATGTCCAGAACCCCTGATAATCAACACTCTTGACCTAGCATTAGCTGAAAAGATCAAATCCTCCTCCCAATCTGATCCACTAGTCTTACAAGCAATCAAACAACTTGGTCAGGGCTCTCCCCTGTTCAACCACTCCTCATTACATGACTGGAAATTCACTGACAGACATCTCTACTTCAAAAATTGCATGTACATCCCACCTGAATCTCACCACACCCTAGTACACTCTCTACACAACTCTCCCACTCTAGGTCATGCTGGACACTTCCAAACTAATACCTTCTTGGAGCAAGACTTCTGGTGGCCAGGACTATCCACCTTCATCAACAATTTCATCTCGGGATGTGCCATCTGTCAACAAAACAAAGTAAACACCCATCCTACTTGCCCACCTCTTATGCCAATCCCCTCCACCACCACCCTCCCATTCAAGCAACTCTCTGTCAATCTCATCACCGACCTTCCCCCCTCCAAAGGATTTGATTCCTTGATGGTCATGGTTGACCATGGCCCTATGAAGGGGGTGATCATTATCCCCTGTTTAAAAATCATTGATGGGGCAGGAGTAGGAAAACTTTTCCTTGAAAATGTGTTCAAATGCTTTGGCCTCCACGACACCCTTATCTCTGACAGAGGCCCACAATTCACTTCCACATTTGCCAGAGAACTGACCAGACTACTCAAATATGACATCCAACTATCCACCACCTATCACCCACAAACTGACAGACAAACAGAACCAACCAACTAGGAGATCAAAACTTATCTCTGCATCTTCTGCTCTAACAATCCACATAATTGGGCTCATCTCCTATCCACTGCCAAATTCCAACACAACTCCACCCCCCATCATTCCACCAAAAGATCCCCCTTCTCTCTCATGCTTGGATACAAACCTCACGCTTATCCACCCTTGGATAAAACATTCCTCTCCACACTAGAAAACCATCTCTCCACCCTCCAAAAAGCCTGAAAGGAAGCCTTAGCAGCTCACGAATCTGCACAACAAATCATAAGGGAATGCATAATCCATAAATTTACCCCCTGGAAAACAGAAAATAAAGTATGGTTGGAAGCCACCAATCTCCACCTGCATTACCCTTCCAGGAAACTTTCCCCCAAAAGACAAGGTCCCTTCAAAGTCCTCCAGGTTCTATCACCACTCATGTACTGCCTTAAACTTCCCCCCACTTGGAGAACCCATGATGTCTTCCATGCCACACTGCTTACTTCCTATAAGGAAACCACCACACATGGTCCTAACTTCCTTAAACCACCTCCAGATCTAATCAGAACAGAAGAATAATACAAAGTTGATCACATTGTCTCTCATCAGGGCACTGCAGGAAGATGGTGATACCTGATCATGTGGAAAGAATATCCCTCACTGGAGAATACATGGGAAGCTGAGTCCAACTTGAAACACACCAGAAAACTACTCACCAAGTATAAAGCGACACATCTCATCTCCTCCCTTCGAACATGCCCTTCATCCCTCAACCAGACAAACTTACTCAATTCATCATGCCAAAAGACATCCCATGGATCCTTGGACTCACCATCCACCAACTCCACTTCCTCCAACAAAACAATCTTGACCTTAAATGTGCTCAAGAACATTCCTGTTTCTGCACCACCCCTAGCTGCCCTATCCATTACTGAACCCCCAGGAAGTGGCATCTCTTCATGAGTACCCCCCTGGTATATGAAACCAGTTTGGATTCCACCCATCACCTATGCCACCCTCATATTTCTCTGGACCCTTGCCCTCACCACCTCCTACATCTACATTAAACAATGATACCTCCGTGAACACCCTCCATTACATGCACATCTATCTGCTTGATCTTGAAGAATATGTTATCCCCACTTTCCTCCTCCTCCTCACCTTCATTTGACATGTCTGTGTCTGTGCTTGACCTCTCTTTCATACAGCACAACTCTGTCTATCCCTGCTTACTGCCCACTTCAGTCACCTACACCCTCTACATCACAGCTCTTACTGATGCCCCCACTCTTTATGAAATCGAAAAACTTCCTTTCTATGAAAGCAATGCTATCTCCCAGGAACTCATTCACCTTCTTCTTGATACCTTTCATTTCTGTCTCCATTACATCTGAACTGTCCCCATTCCTGATCAAGCCCTCCTACTCCTTAATGGGAAAATCTCCCAATGAACACTCATCACTCTCCACCTCCATGGGTTCCACACATACTTAGAACAACTTTGACCTGAAGTCCTCCTTCCTGTGTTTCTCCCAATCTTCCAGTCCATGCATCTTGTGGACCAAGAAAGATATCAGGAACTTGTCACTTCAGAACCCATTTCTTCCCAACTCAAAGTCACACTCTCTCCAATTCCAGTATCTCCCCCTGCCACAATCTTCTCCATCTCATCTTCCAGCTCATTGACACCATCTCTCACCCCCAGGATTTCCTCACATCCTGCATCCCCTACCAAGACTCTCATCCTAGAGTCCAGGTTCTCACAGAAGAATGCTCTCATTGTACAATCTTTCAGAGAGACAACCCCTGATGGTCAACGAATCATGGCATCTCCTACCCAAGTCCTTCCCAGTGCATACCTCAAACCACCCACCACTCCTGCCACCCAGTGCTTTCTATGCCACTGTTACAGTCACTACCAGGAGAACTGCTCTCAATGCACTGTTTGTCAGCATTGGAGTCATTCCAATTGGGCATATCCTAGACAACTCTGTGCAGATTGCAATCAACCAGGCCACATTTCAGCTGACTGTCCATATTCGAACCTGTCTCCAGAACAGGCCACTCACATCTTCAGGGATGGAACACCTTTGTGATCTTTTGAGAAGAGAATCCATTGTACTCATGTCTGGGGCTCGAGTGTACAAGAGGGGTAATGTTATGATCAGTTACCTGGATGAGTCTGCCTTTCTGCTTTCCATCTCTTACTATACTTTCTTTCCTCTCAGACTTACTACATTTACTGAAGACCACTATACTTCGACCTTAGATCCCTGTTCCATTACACTTGCACCGTATCCTGCCGATGCCCACATCCCTGTTCCCTTTCTGCTCTTCCCTTCCTTTTGACCATCACCATGTCTTCTCCTGATCTTGATTGTTACCTTGACTTCCACAGACAGCCTATACTCCTATAAGTGGTTCTCTTATGCCACTTACACGTCCCCCTTACTCATCTGTTCTATGACGTTCCATCTTATTTCATGATGACATGTCTCATAGTACTTATACCACTCTGCTGTTGTACTCGCTCCTCATGCTTATTCTACACAATACAAGGTGTCTTGTCATGTCCAAGTCTCACCTAAGACCTTGAACCTTGTCATCTCCTTACCTTGACTTCTCAAGGACGTTGTGTCTCTTTGTGAGTACCTCCCTCAAAGACAAACCTCAATCTCCAGACATAAAGACTTCCTTCATGTAACACCATCAGTCTGATCAACCGGTGGAGGATTTGAAATAGGCACAGAGTTCCATCTAAGGAAACAAGGCATTCAGAATGAAAGTGAAAAGGTTTCAGAACTGATCCAGAGAGGAGAGGAAGTCCTCGATGGAGACATAAGGTGGTTCATTGGGAGAGAGGAAAATATAGGGAATATTGTGTAGGGGCACAAATTCTGTAACAATGTATAGTTTACATGTTAAATCATAGAGTGGCTGACACTCTCACTCACATTGAGTAAATATACAATGCCTAGCTCCACATCCACTTTGTTTGACCTAGCCCAAATAGACTGCACAGATGGCTGTGAAAATCAGCAATCAAGATTTAACCTTATAACCTTAAACTTGGCCATTATGCATCACACATCACATCTGTGTGCAATCACTTCCACATAAAGACATTTGGAAATTACCAAGCTCCACTTCAATCTCATTCAGTCTGTGTCAGTTCAACTTCTCTTCTCACACTATGTTCATCTGGCACAACCTCCAAGTGCAGCATCCACAGCACCATGGACATGTAGCACCACTCTTCAGAGTGTGCACTCTGAATACCTCTGGATCCTCAGCATCAAGGACTGAGTGTGGGTTACTGCCAACACATATTGAGGAATTTCAGCAACTCCTGTCTTACATGAAGGTGAGCTGTTGCTGTTTCTCTTTAGAAGTTTTCTTTCATACCTGATCCTTTGACAGGTCTTGGACAATCATTTTGTCTTGGATCACAAATGATGGATGACAATCATCTCAAAGTGAGTACCCCTCAAATCACATCCAGCATCAGTAGACCCCTTGACCTGTCATCATATCTGGACCCATCCATCTGTAAGGGTACAGGTAATCTCAGATATGGACACAGATTATTGTTCTGGGAGCTAGGGTTTACCCATGATGAATCCTAGCCATAATTGAGACCTTGGAGATCCAAGTCAATATGAATAATTATCTGATTTATTGGAGAAGGACACTGAAACATCTAGAAAGAGAGTAGGAGGTGAAGGTGAAAGAAAGAGACACAACCTGAACTCAAATGTGTGATCCACTAGCATGTTTAAAAATCAACAATCACTTCACATAACTTAATTTGGAAATGATATGAGGCTCACCCAAACTCACCATAGCAAAATGAGAGGTAGATCCTGCTGAAAAGTAAATACATGGATCAATGTGTTATGTACATGGTTTTGGGTCCCTTTGATAAGATGCAAAGAGCTATAAATGTGTTCAGTGTATGCTAGACCCAAACTTGAAACTGGGTGAAAAAGCTGCAATAACCTTGACATTACCCAATAACATGCAAAGTGCCACATCTGTGGTAACACCCACTATGGACTCAGATAAATATGCTTAGGAGTTAAAGCTGAAATTGATGTGACATGACCAGGACACTTTAAATGGCAGTACAGTATGATGGATAGTACCCTCACCCATCACTTTGGTGCTTTGCATCTGTGCTCAAGAACAAGAAGATGAAGTGGAACATCTCCCACACAGCTGCAGATTTGTCAAAGTTACTACAAAAATTATTATTATTTTACACAAGAGCAACACAAAAGGAAAGTAATCCAAACATAAATGATTATGTACATACATATGCAGATTTGTCAAATTTCCTGCCAAATGAGACTGTAACCACCACCCATAGACCCAACTACTACACACCCATACACTGTGTGTTATGAGACTGTTTTAGAACATCCAAATATACTAGAGGCAATGGAGGTCATAGGGGTATGTTGAGATATCCAGGATGTGGTCAAGAGGTCAAGAATGTGTCAAGATGGATGAATTGAGGGAGAGAGAGCAAACAGATTGGCACACAGACAGTCAACAACAAGGGCTAAAGAAAATCATCAGTGCAACAAAGAAATTGATGGCAACATACCTGAGCATCCCCCAGACCCACCTGACAAGCCTGACAAGCCTGTGGATTGAGAGACCAAGCTCCTGAGTGTCAAGCTTGAGGGGAGTGGAAGATAGATCTGAGCTGCAACAAAGAACTTATCAGCAACAATGCAGGCATACCAGCACCATCAGAAGGTGATGAGGACACCAAGAATGTGTAGAAGAAGTTGTAGGACACATCAGAGCACATGCACAAACACTCAGAGCAAGAAAAGGAGAAAGACAGGCCAGATGATCTGGATAGCAAAACAATCACATGAGATGACTGCCAAAGAATGAGGAAACAACCTAGAAGCATTAGGAACAAGCACATTGATGAAACAGACACACCATGATAATGGCCTAGGAGGTCATTTGGATCAGCTAGAGGCATCAAGAGGTGTTGAAGTTGATTGTTGGAGTCATGAAATGGTTGTCAACAGCACTGAATATAATAGGATGCAGTGAGGGGTGTCAATGTTGATCCGACCATGTGTGGAGTTACCATTCAAATGCACAGACATCTTCAGAGATGAGAGATGCAGAGGGGCAGGTAGGGTTTGAATGCAAAGGTGATCTACACATCAGAAAAGTGACTGCAAATAATAATATTATTATTATTCATTCAAACAAGAGCAATGCAGAAGGAAAGTGGTCCAAAATATAAATAAATATGTACATACAACCAATCCACCAAATCTCCCACAAAACACGACTGTAAGTACCCCCCATAAACCCAACTACTACTGTATTGGGAAAAAGGCAGAAATCGGGGACCCCTGGCACTTGAAGTACGGGACCTAATGGGAGTGAGTGTTCGGAAGTCGCCGTCTTGGTATAGGATATTCTGTCATCTGGCCAGCACTACATGCAACTAAGTATATTGGCTTGATAATACCTTTTTTGTTGTTTTGTTGTGATGCTTGGACAAGCAGCCAGTCAAAACAAAATGAATGACTACTGGCACATCTTGCCACAATTCAAAACAAATCTCATCCATGCAAGTCTTTACCAACCTGCGACTGACGGGTCACCAGCGAGCCATAATGATGCAACTCTCTTGTACGTTTACCTCCATTACTTGACATTT
>JBBPMO010001150.1:0-12138 GCA_038090315.1 Xanthoconium stramineum
AGTAAGTTCCACTCCCATATTTTACTTTCAGGGACCTAATTGCAGCGTAGTAGCTCTCTGACAATGTCCGAAGACTCCATTTATGCCACTGCGCCTTTCGACCACGCAAAGGCGGATATCATCTTGCGCTCCTCCGACAACATCGATTTTCGCATCTTTAAACTCTTCCTCTCTCTCGCATCCTCATCCTTTGAGACCCTGTTCGAATCCCCTCAACCTACCGAAGCGAGCGGTGATCAGGAGATCAAGGACGGTCTTGTCGTCGTTCACGTCCGAGAGGGCAGCAAGGCCCTTGATACCCTCCTTCGATTCTGCTACCCATGCACGCTTGCAGAAGATCCCGAGCTCGAAGTGCTCAAGGATCTCGTAGACGTCCTCGAGGCTTCTCGTAAATATTCTACACCATCGAAAGAAGAGTTTGTCACGCGCTTTCAGACCCTACGGCGCTGCAAGACAGTTCATGCAGTGTAACTGTAGAGAGCTTTGTGGCGCAGACCGTGCAAAGGGTTAGAGCGCAAAGCTGCTCAATGTGCTCTGTCAACATATCTGGGTACATGCGGGACTTTTCTGGATTGTTGACAGCCAAAGTGGAGGAGGTTGTTTCCAAGGTACGTTGCGTTGCCATTACATTCAGGGATACGTTTGCTCAATATTTCTCTAGGTCCCGTTGGCGCTGGTGTTCTGATTGCTGCAAAATATGGAGTTGAGAGACTTGATATGGTGGGGCTTGGATGCTAGTCGGAACACAAAAACAGTGTCTCTGTATACTTCGTAAGGGATTGATTTTCATTCGTGCGCCAACGTCGGTCATGGGACTGATCCGGGGGTCTCGATCGAGCCGACTTGTATGTACCACTTCATCATGCGTACAGGGGCCAACAACACCTCTACATGTCAATGCTCGTCATAGCGTTGATGGCAGTACAAGACAATGATCAGTCCTCGCAATGCTGAGCCACCCTTTGATCATCTGGATGCGGACATAACTCTGAGGCGTTGATTTTCATGTTTTCAAAATATTTTGTCCTCTCGCATCCCGTTCTTCAAATCCCTCCTCGATATCCCTCAATCCATCGAACCAAGGAGTCGATACACTCCTCCACTTCTGCTACCGAATCACCATAGTGGAAGAGCCAAAAATAACAGCGTTGTAGGATGGGTTTAAATGTTTTCCAGGCGGCCATGATGTGTTCTCTGGACAACGTCGAGAAGAAGTTTTTCCAGGCACTCGTAACCCCTGAAACTCTCTAGAGGCAGCCTGTGCGATGACTTGCGATCATGGATGAAATCTGTTCTGATTGCTCTCCAAAGTTCAGTTACTGGAAAGCGCGACCTCGTGACTTTCTTTATGGGGAAAATAGAGGAGAAGTCTTCTCAGGTAACTTGTACGCGCGAGGATTCTTTGCATGGCCTAATTCATCTCTCGGCAGGTCGAGTTGAAGCAGAGGTTTTGATGACGTACCAGGGGAGAATTTGTGAAAAATGCTCGCGAATTCGGTATGTGCACATCAGTACGACTAAGTCGGTTTGTTTAAAGCGTTTGTGCAACTTGTGAATGACTTATTTATACACTCACATGAAATATGTCGTTTTAGATCTGCGCGTGAGCACCTGGTTCAGCTCCAAATAAATGCGAAGCCACCCCCACCCCTCAGGTGGGCACACAATCTCCATATCAAATAAACTAGATTCGATGGAAGATGCGCGTTCCTTCTTTCGTTATGCGTGCCATGCGCGGGACTAGGGTTGGTGAGTCAGACCTCCAAATTGGACGACTGTAAGACTGAAAATGTGTGTAGAAACCGGTCGAATTACGAATTCACTGCACCTTGCAGGGAACGTTCTCTGATCACCCCGGTTCGCTCGTGGCATGTGGCCCTTTTCGTGGTTTTTCATTGGATGTAAGGTCCTTCCTCGTACGCTATATCCGTCGTCGTCCTAAAACCAACCCTTACCCTGTCCAGAACTTGTCGGAATGTAGGGGCCACCCCGTTCACGCCAACACGTTTGAATCTAGTGGCCTGGAACTACTGTACATGCCATCCTAGGTGATCTGGGGCTGCCGAAACTGGGGAACGAGTGTAAAACCTGGTCCGTGCGGTCAAGACCTTTGGTTATAACCAGGAATCAGTGCTGCGTTGTTCCTTAGGTGGTTCCCACTCTTCCTACTGTGAGCACCCGAGTCGCACTCCTGCATCTGATAATAATATCTGTCAACAGACATCCACGACAATGGCCGACGACTCTACCTATGCTGCCGCGCCCTTCGATCACGCAAAGGCGGACATCATCTTGCGCTCATCTGACCACGTCGACTTCCGCGTCTTCAAACTCTTCCTCTCCCTCGCATCCCCATTCTTCGAGACCCTCTTCGACATTCCCCAACCCACTGAGGACGTCAGGGATCAGGAGGTCAAGGATGGCCTCGCTGTCATCCGCGTCACAGAGGACAGCAAGACCCTTGACGCCCTCCTCCGCTTCTGTTACCCATGCACCTTGGCGGAAGACCCCAAGATAGAAGTGTTACAGGATGCAGCGGATATTCTCGAGGCAGCGAGGAAGTATTCTCTCGATGTTATCGAGAAGAAGGCGCGCCAGGCGATCATCAATCCCAAAATACTCGAGGTGGAGTCTTTGCGGTGCTTTGCGATCGCCCGTCGAGGACGTTTGCGGGAGGAGACGGTTCTCGCTGCAAAATACACGTTGGGCCAGCCTCTTATTCCGTCCTGGTTCCAAGAGATCGACCTTCTCAGTGCGACCGATTTCCTCTCCCTTCTTACCTACCACAAGAAGTGTGGGGATGCCGTATATGCGCTAGGGCTCGATCTTTCATGGATCACGTCTCATTACGGGAGTTCGGAGGCCTGCTCCTGGTTGTCCGGCAAATATCTGGAAAGGAAAGAATCCCAGGAACCTCGGGCCCGGACCGGCGGTAGTTACTACAACACCACTGTCACCACTTTTACCACCGTCATTAGTACTTGTGGATGTTCAAGGCCAGCTCCGCTGAGATACAAGCTCTTCGGCGTCTCGCTCCAATGGTGGGAAGACTTTATGGAGGAAGCATTCACCGCACTGCGAGATAAGCCGTGCGCAGCAACTGTGCAGGCTTTTGCAGACAAGACAGTGCAGGCCGTTAAAGCGCGAAACTGTCAAGCTTGCTCTCCGAAGGTCACTGAGGGCATGCGCGACTTTGTAGATTTGTTTGCGAGGAAAATAGATGAGACGGTTTCTCAGGTAAATTGCCTCCTCCATCACTTCCACATAGTAGGTGCTAACGATTTTCGGGTTTCATTATAGATCGAACTGGAGTTGCATCTTTAGAGAAATGAACTAGTCGCTGAAATCACTTCTAGTAGAGAGTCGCTTGACGAGCCTTGTTCTCATTAGAATCGGTGCCAGTGCATACTTCCTGTATGATATGTCTACATATCCTTGTGCTGCTTATCTACTTTGAATGCATTGTTCCTACGTTGGCCGGACCGCCAAACTTCCCAACTCGAACCGTGGCAAACGTGACAGGGATTTTCTGTCAAAGGTTCCGAACTTATTTCAACTTCCGAACTGACGACGCAGAGAGTGACCAATCTTCCGAGCTACATAGTGCCAGCACGCCAACTTGGGAGTCATTCAAGTGCGTGGGGTGATACCTGTGTGATACTACCGGAATGCTGCACGAACCCGGGCGCGCTGCCGTGAACCGTCGCCCCTTGTTGTTCACCATTGTTGTGCATTCATCAAGTCTGCGCAGGCTCAGCCAATGATAGAAGGCTTCATCATGTTCACGATGGAAACCTCTGCGGGGTTACAGCACAAGTTGTGCAAGGCATAAAATGCAAAGGCAGTGCCTCTGTGTAAGTACTTTTACTGTTGCAGGAGATTGAATTTCATTCATACGCCAACGTCGGTCATGATGGGACTGGCTCAGGCCTTATCTGGATGGCCCTGCCTGAAGGCTCTCGAGCCGATTTATTGTAGACGTGGTCGTTCGTCGGACCTCACCGCATAGGAGCCAACGAAACTCTTCCAAGACTTATATGTTGAAGTTTCTTTCCGTTGATTCTCAATGAGTTCCAACGTCATTATTTCCTGTCAAAAGGTGGTACAAGATATCTCCGCTAGAAGTGTGGGGACGCTGTATATGCACTGAGGAACGACCTCTTGTGGTAACATCTCAGCTTGTAGATGTGCGAAATCAGGTGCACCCGAATTCTTGGTATTCGATTTTTCTTCCCCAAATGGTGGGAGGACTTTATGGAGACGGCTTATCAGGTAACTTGTACCCACGAGGATTCTTCCAAGTTGCATGGACTCATGGCAGGTCGAGTTGAAGCTGAGTTGCTGATGACGCACCAGGATTGCAATCGGTTTGCGACAAGAATGTGTGCAATATCAAGGCGACCGAGAGGGTTATTCAAAGCGTTTGTGCAACTTGTAAGTCACCTGTTTGTACATGCGCATGAAAATGTTGCTTTATATTTGCGTGTAAGCACCTAGTTCAACTTCAAACAGTAAGCGGAATTGAAGCCACCCCCACCCGCCAGGTGGACATGCAATTCCCCAGATCAGGTAGGCCAGAATCGATGAAAGATGCGCGTTCCTTCATTCGTTATGCGTGCAGTTCTTTCACAGACCCAAATCGATCACGAAGAAGTTGTATCGTTTGATGGTGGTGGTTGCTATCATGTTCTAGAATATCTATTCTATCTTGTAATTCATGAATTCGTCCTGAACAATTGGCATGGGCGGCCTTGGCTTCCTGGAGTTCTCTTGTCAATCGCGTGTGAGCAGCGTCCGTCGTCGAGCGACTACCCTGGGTCTGAGATCCGGAAGACGGCTGGCCGGGTGCGAGGAAAAGGGGGAACGCCTCTCTCCGTCTGACCGGCTTGCGACATGAAGGGCATGAAAGACTCGATTGTCCACGATGAGCAAAGTGCTCCTCCAAACATGGCTCGCAAAACCTGTGTCCTATCGAACAAAAACAACGCAACTCATCAGCACGCATGGAAGTAGAACTGAAATCGATTCATGGAGCTACCGCATTTGAAGACGAGTATATCGTTAATGGAGACGGCATCGAGGTGAATGGGGCACTCGACGAGCAGGTCGGCCATTGTGGATCGGTCCAAGTTGGGCGTCACGGTCGCGTCGAGACTTTGCCACTCACCACTCAAACGCGTCCACACCTTCTTTTTACATAAACCACCTCGTTGTGAGACCTCGGCTCAACCGTGGACAACGCTCTCATGGAATTGAACCTTGCTTGGGCCGAGGAACCTCGGTTTCAGAGGAGGACCATGGACAGAAATTCCCTCGAGGTGGACGGTAAAGTTCGCTCACCCATCCATAACATGTCTTTTTACCTACAACTTTTCCGATTCCCAAGACAGTCGCATTTCGACCGATTAGCCCTCGGACTAGCCTTCGAGATTCCCTAACAGGTGGTCTACTCGTGTTCTGGCAGAAGAGTCGAAGAAAGGCTGGGACCGTCCCCACCGACTATAAAATTTTGGTCCCATTTTCGACACCTCTCATCTTCTTACGATAATCATCCCAGTAAGTTCCACTCCCATATTTTACTTTCAGCGACCTAATTGCAGCGTAGTAGCCCTCTGACAATGTCCGAAGATTCCATTTATGCCACTGCGCCTTTCGATCACGCAAAAGCGGATATCATCTTGCGCTCCTCCGACAACGTCGATTTTCGTATCTTCAAACTCTTCCTCTCTCTCGCATCCTCATCATTTGAGCCCCTGTTCGAATCCAATCAGCCTACCGAAGCGAGCGGTGATCGGGAGATCAAGGACGGGCTTGTCGTTGTTCACGTCCGAGAGAGCAGCAAGACGCTTGATACCCTCCTTCGATTCTGCTACCCATGCACGCTTGCTGAAGATCCCGAGCTCGAGGTGCTCAAGGACCTCGTAGACGTCCTCGAGGCTGCCCGAAAATATTCTCTCCACACCATCGAAAGAAGAGTTTATCGCGCGCTCTCCAACCCTAAAATTCTTGAGGCTGAGCCTTTCCGGTGCTTCGCGATCGCACGCCGGGGACGGGCACGCGAGGAAGCCCTCCTCGCTGCCAAGTACACGTTGACGCAACCGCTCATCCCGGCGTGGTTCCAGGAGATCGATTTGATCAGCGCAGCTGATCTGCTAGCGCTGCTTACCTACCACCAGAAATGCGGTGAGGCTGTATATACGCTGAAGAACAGCTTTTCCTGGATTGAATATCATTATGGAAGCAGCCAAGGCTGCGCATGGCTTCCTAGGAAGTCAGAATCCTCTAACACGTTCGGCGCATTCGGCCAAGCAAAAGAGGACCGTGGAGATCCAACTTGTCGGTGTGCGAGATCAACTATAGTTGCATATAGGCTATTCAAGTTGCAACCACCTTCATGGTGGGAGGGCTTCATGACAGAAACCTTTGCGGCGCTACGAGACAATCCATGCAGGGAAACTGTAGAGAGCTTCGCGGCGAGGACTGTGCAAACCGTTAGAGCACAAAACTGCCCAATTTGCTCTGTCAACATTTCTGATTACATGAGAGACATTTCTGGATTGTTCACGGCGAAAGTGGAGGAGGTTGTTTCCAAGGTGCGTTGCGTTATTATTACATTCAAGGTTATGTTTGCTCAATCCCGACATGTCTTTAGGTCCCGTTGGCGCTGGTGTTCTAATTACTGCAAAATACGGAGTTGGAAGATTTGGTGTGGTTGGGCTCGAATGCTAGTTAGAACCCAAAAGAAGTGCCTCAGTATACTTTGCAAGAGATTTATTTTCATTCGTGTGCCAACGTCGGTCATGATGGGACTGATCCGGGGGTCTCGAGCCGACCTGTGCCACTCGTTAGACTTCATCACAGTGCGTACGGGGGCCAACATCACCCCTACATGTCAATGCTGGTTTTTGGTGAGTTCCAATATCATTATCACCCGTCATACTGTCGATTGTAGTACAAGACAATGACCGGTCCTCCCAATGTTGAACCACCCTTTGATCATCCGGAATGCAAACATAACTCTGAGGTTTCAATTTCAGTGTCTTCAAAATATTCTTTTCCCTCACATCTCCTTCTTCAAGTCCCTCCTCGGTATCCCTCAATCCGTTGAACCGAGGAACAATGCGGTATCGCTTTCATTCCCGTAACAGAAGTCAACAAAAGTCTCGACACATTCCTTTGCTTCTGCTACGCAATCACCATAGTGGAAGGGCCAAAGATAACAGCGTTAGAGGATCTCTGGGCTGCCATGAAGTGTTCTCCGGATAACGTTGAGAAGAAGGCTTTCCAGGCACTCATGGCCCCTGAAATTCTCGAGAGGGAGCCTGTGCGACGATTTGCAATTATGAATGAAACCTTCAAGGGACTATTCTCACTACTCTCCAAAGTTCAGTGACTGGATGCGCGACCTTGTAACTTTCTTTACGGGAAAATAGTAGTGAAGGTTTCTCAAGTAACTTGTACGCACGAGGTTTCTTTGCATGGCCTAATTCATCTCTTGGCAGGTCGAGCCGAAACAGAGGTTTTGGCGACGTACCAGGAGAGAGTTGGTGATAGATTTGCGATGCTCTCAAACTCGGTGTATGCACACACCAATACGACTAAGATGGTTTGTTTAGTGCGTTTTTGCAACTTGTGAGTTACTTGTTTGTCCATTCGCCTGGAATATGTCGCTTTAGATCTGCGCGTGAGCACCTGATTCAGTTTCAAATAAATGCGAAGCCACCCCCACCCTTCAGGCGGCACACAATCCCCATATCAAGTAAGCCAGAATCGATGAAAGATGCGCTTTCCTTCTTTCGTTGTGCGTGCCACGCGCGGGACTAGGGTTGGTGAGTCAGACCTCCAAATTGGACGACTGTAGAACTGAAAATGTGTGTAGAAACTGGTCGAATTACGAATTCACTGCACCTTGCAGGGAACGTTCTCTGATCACCCCAGTTTACTCGTGGCATGTGGCCCTTTCTATGGCTTTTCATTGGATGTAAGGTCCTTCCTCATCGCCGATACGCTATATCCGTCGTCGTCCTAAAAACCAACCCTTGCCCCGTCCAGAACTTGCCAGAATGTAGGGACCACCCCGTTCACGTCAACATGTCTGAATTTGGTGGGGCTGCCGAAACCGGGGAACGAGTGTAAATCCTGGTCCGTGCGGTCAAAACCTTTGGCTATAACCAGGGATCAGTGCAACGTTGTTCCTTAGGTCGTTCCCACTCATCCTACGGTGAGCACCCGAGTCGCACTCCTGCATCGGATAATGATCCCCGTCAACAGATATCCGCGACAATGTCTGACGACTCTACCTATGCTGCCGCCCCCTTCGATCATGCAAAGGCTGACATCATCTTGCGCTCATCTGACCACATCGACTTCCGTGTCTTCAAACTCTTTCTCTCCCTCGCATCCCCATTCTTCGAGACCCTCTTCGATATCCCTCAACCCGCCGAAGAGGTGGGAGACCAGGAGGTCAAGGATGGCCTCGCGGTGGTCCGGGTCACAGAGAATAGCAAGACCCTCGACGCCCTTCTCCGCTTCTGTTACCCCTGCACCCTGGCGGATGACCCCAAGATAGAAGTGTTGCAGGATGCAGCAGATATTCTGGAAGCGGCCAGGAAGTACTCTCTCGATGTTATCGAGACGAAGGCCCGCCAGGCAATCGCCAATCCCAAAATTCTCGAGGCGGAGTCTTTGCGGTGCTTTGCGATTGCCCACCGAGGAGGTTTGCGGGAAGAGACGCTTCTAGCTGCGAAGTATACCTTGTCACAGCCGCTCATTCCGTCTTGGTTCCAGGAGATCGAACTCCTTACCGCAACTGATCTCCTCTCCTTGCTCACCTACCATCGCAAGTGTGGGGATGCCGTGCATGCGTTGAGGCTCGACGTGTCATGGATCACGTCTCATTATGGGGGCTCACAAGCTTGCTCCTGGTTGTCTGGCCAATATATCTATGGCCGTGGTATGACAAGTTGCGAGTGCCTAAGATCAGATAGGCGCAAATATGGGATATTCAACGTATCGCTCCAATGGTGGGAAGATTTTATGGAAGAAACATTCACAGTACTGCGAGACAAGCCGTGCAAAGAGACCTTACAGACTACTGCGGAGAAGACAGTGCAGGCCATTAAATCGCTCAACTGTCAAGCTTGCTCCCCCAAGATCAGCGAAGGCATGCGTGACTTTGTGGATTTTTTTGCGGGGAAAATAGAAGAGGTGGTCTCTCAGGTAAGCTCTACCCCCATGGAAAGTCATCGTGATCCTAATGCTTTTTGGCTTTTTTGACAGATTGAGCTGGAGTTGCAATTTTAGGGATTGAACGAAGTGGTTACTATTGAATCGCTACCAAAATAATATCGCAAGCCTGAGATGATGCTCTACTTAGAACCAGTGGTGTCTTTGTACCCTGCATATTCCCATATACAAATCGTCTGGTTTGATCAACCTGGAATGTCTCCGATTCTGAAAAGCTGTACTATCCTATCTGGTAATTTCGGTACTCTCAACAATTTCAACAGTCACATAGAGTCATAGCTATCAAGTTCATTTCTGCCTCAATTTCACTTGTTCAAGTTCGCAGTAACTCAAAATATGCTATAGATAGTGTCTAGGTGTAGGGACAACGTGGAATGTCATGTTTTGAGAGTTAATGCCAAAGTTGTTGGTGAAATTATACTTTTGTTTAGCCAAAGCAGGAGGCAGACTCGGACGTTCGGTCCACATGTCAGCCTGAGTATGACGTTACTACCGCCTTTCAATGTTCAACATGAAAGCCAAAGCTCAGTTTGAAGTACCGCAAGGCTCACGGCCTGGCCGCAATAGCAACTTTACTATAGCCTAACCTTCAAGTTCAACGTTTCAATGATGACATGGAGCTTCTGCACAGTCAAAGCAACGCGTATCTCAACCTACTTTTGACTCTCTGCGGCCAGCGAATTCGAACTATCGGTCAGCGACAACTCAGGGTTGAACGTTGCGTGACGAGCCAGGTCACCAAGGGGCATTTAGTCTCAAGCATGCTACCCCGTTCCTACTTCTTTGTCCATTGAGCGTCTACACGGGTTTCTGAGCGGTTCGTCATACCTCTGGATGGCTGGAGGATTTTCCACTGAATTACCTGCAGAATTACGAATCCACCGCCCCTTGCAGGGAACGTTCTCTAATCACCCCGGTTCACCCGTGACATGTGGCCCTCGCTATGGCTTTTCATTGGACGTAGGTCTTTCCTCATCGCTGATACGCTATATCCGTCGTCGTCCTGAAATCAACCCTTGCCCTATCCACGTCGGCACGTCTGAATCTGGAGACCTGGAGCTACTGCACATGCCATTCCAGGCGATCTGGGGCTGCCGAAACCGGGGAACGTGCGTAAAACTTGGTCCGTGCGGTCAAGACCCTTGGTTATAACCAGGAATCAGTGCAGCGTTGTTCCTTAGGTCGTTCCCACTCATCCTACGGTGAGCACCCGAGTCGCACTCTTGTATCTGATAATAATGCCTGTCAACAGATATCTGCGACAATGGCCGATGACTCTACCTATGCTGCCGCGCCCTTCGATCACGCGAAGGCTGACATCATCTTGCGTTCATCTGACAATATCGACTTCCGTATCTTCAAACTCTTTCTCTCCCTCGCATCCCCATTCTTCGAGACCCTCTTCGATATCCCCCAACCCCCCGAAGAGGTGGGAGACCAGGAGGTCAAGGATGGCCTCGCGGTGGTCCGGGTCACAGAGAATAGCAAGACCCTTGATGTCCTCCTCCGCTTCTGTTACCCGTGCACCCTGGCGGAAGACCCCAAGATGGAGGTGTTGCAGGACGTGGCGGATATTCTCGAGGCAGCGAGGAAGTATTCCCTCGATGTTATCGAGAAGAAGGCACGCCAGGCGATCACCAATCCCAAAATCCTTGAGGCAGAGTCTTTGCGATGCTTTGCGATCGCGCATCGAGGACGTTTACGAGAGGAGGCGCTTCTCGCTGCAAAATACACGTTGGCGCAACCTCTTGTTCCGTCCTGGTTCCAAGAGATCGACCTGATCAGTGCGGCAGATCTTCTCTCCCTTCTTACTTACCACAAAAAATGCGGGGATGCCGTATATGCGTTGAAGCTTGATCTGTCATGGATGAAAACTCATTACAGGAGCGCACAGGCCTGCTCCTGGATGTCTGGCCAATTCCGGAACCGAAACAACTATGGCAACGAGTGCGGGTGTTCGAGACCAGATATATCCAAATACACGCTATATAGCGGGTCGCTCCAATGGTGGGAAGATTTTATGGAGGAGACGTTCATGGCCCTGCGAGACAAGCCGTGCAAAAAGACCTTGCAGGCTTCAGCAAACAAGACAGTGCAGGTCGTTAAAGCGCAAAACTGTCAAGCCTGCTCCCCGAGGGTCAGTGAAGGCATGCGCGACCTTGTGAATTTTTTTGGGAGGAAAATAGATGAGACAGTTTCTCAGGTAACTTCTCCTTTCCATCAAATCCATATAGTAGGCGCTAATTGTTCTCGGTTTCCTTGATAGATCGAGCTGGAGTTACAGTCTTAGAGGAATGAAGTGGTCATTAGAATTGCTGCTAGAGAGTGGCTTGGAGAGTCCTCGAACTCCTTTAGAATCGGTGCCAGCACTGTGCACATAGTACTCAGCCCTGTACAATATATCTTCGGACCCTTGCCCTGCTCATCTGCCTTGGCCATTGAATGCATTTCTCATGCGTTGGCCAGCCTGGCTCACCAGCTATAGGCAATTGGCAAACGTTCCTGTCAAAAGGTTCCGAACTTGTTTCAACTCCGAATCCGAACCGACGATCCCCGCAGCAAGGAATCAATCTTCCCGTTGAACTAGGGGCACGCCAGGGAAGGCATTCAAGCACATGAGGCGATACCAGTGCGACACTACTGGAAGGCTGCACGAGCTCGTGCGTGCCGCCGTCGTCCTGCATTCATCAACCCTGCAGGCTCGGTCAATCAAGTTGCGCCATATTCCTCCAAATGCCTAGGAATTTTCAACACAGTCTCCTTAGTCATCAGTAAATTAGCAAATGTCTAATCGTGTCTAATTCTGAGCTAATTTGAACTAAGCGAGCTTATGACAACCCACGGCATAATGGCAAGCGCGCCGCGACGTTTTAGACAAATAAGACAACTTAG
>JBBPMO010001151.1:0-12131 GCA_038090315.1 Xanthoconium stramineum
CTCAGTGTCAACAGGGCCCTCTACAATATCGTACGCAATAATCCCATCGAGCGTGATGGCTGGAATGATTGAGTAACGTGTTCCTCGGACAAATCGCCTCTGAACATTGCAGCGAAGGCCCTTTCCTGAGCGCCCATATCCCCTCGATACCATGCATTCATCCTTTGCTGCTTTGTCAATAAATACGAGCATATTTGGGTCGGGGACTTCTTCGGCAATCCGGTTCATATACAGTGCCCTTGACAGCTCGTTCCATTCGGCAGCGCGGGCAGAGATGGCTTTGCATGTCACCCCTAGTTGCTCAACAGCACGAGTGAGTGTTGGAAGGGTTGTGCGGACATTGCGTTTGAGCTGCAGCTCATCCCGCAACTCATCAAGGTAGATGGATGGATGATGATCGATAACTGAGGAAATGAAGGCGAGATCAGCAGGAGTGAGGACACGAGGACGGCCAACTGTGCATGAGTACGTGCAAGGATTCGAGACGACGCCTAGTTGACTATGCCAAGCGAGAACTTTGTACACCAAGGTTTTCTTGATGGCGAGTAGATGGCAAATGTCCTTGACAGAGTAGCCCTGGCGATGGAGAACTGGAATGCGAGCCCTGGTTTCGTCCGAGGCAACTCGCTGCATGATGAGGGTGCATGGTTGACTGGCCGTGGGATCTGCTGCGTTCAACATTGCTGACGTTAGCAGGCCGAACCAGCCATGGACTCCTGGGGTCCTTTTCCGAAGTCGACTTTTTTTTTTGGGTTTTTCCCTGGACTTTTGAAAACAGCTGTAAGTACGGATACTTACGGTAGCAAGCTGTAGAAGCATCCGCATGGTGCATTCTGTAATGCGAAATGAACGTGGGCTTGCCCATTGAGGATATCCCTCTGTTTTGCAAGTATAAAAGACGCGTAAAACGAGCTCATTCTTCTTCGTCCACAAACAGCTTCGCAGACCTCCATAATGAAGTACCTTGCCTCACTCGCTTTAGTTCTGGCTGTTGCTGGAGCAGTTCCAACCAAGCGCTCCGATCCTCTTGGTATTGATGTCTCTGACTACCAACCCGACGTCAATTGGAACGCTGTCGTCCACAATGGTATCAAATTCGTATACATCAAGGCTACAGAGGCAACAAGTGTGTATTCAACATACCGTTCTCGTCTAAGTGTTAACTTACGTTGCCGTTTTTCAGCCTATATCTCACCTACCTTCAATTCTCAGTACACCGGAGCTACGAATGTTGGCCTCATCCGTGGATCCTACCATTTCGCACGCCCAGATGAATCTTCGGGTGCCGCTCAAGCAAACTACTTCCTGGCGCACGGAGGTGAGAGTGCTGCTCATGCGGTGTTATTGTCTAATTCTAATCCTCTGTTAGGTGGCTGGTCTGCTGACGGGATTACCCTTCCTGGAGCGCTAGACATCGAGTGTCTGTAGTCTATCCCCAGCGATGATGAGCGCTGATCCCCGCATAGATAATCCTTCCGGTCACGAGTGCTACGGCCTGTCACCTTCTGCTATGATCTCGTGGATCAAGGATTTCTCTGACACCTACAAGGCAAAAACAAGCCGGTAATTAAGTTTCGCGATATTATAAGTAATTGATCTAACTACGAGTCATGCACCTTTTTTTCCAGATACCCAGGTAATTCAACACCTAACTGACACACATCACGACCTGTTGACACTATTGCTATAGTGATTTATACCACGACCGACTGGTGGAAGTCTTGTACTGACGACAGCGTGGCGTTTGGCAATGACAACCCGCTTTGGATTGCGCATTACGCCTCTGAGATTGGTACTCTTCCTGCTGGATGGAAGTTCACATCCTTCTGGCAGTATGCTAACTCGGGCCCGAACCCCGGTGACGCCGACCTCTGGAACGGCAGCTATGATAATTTGAAGAAGTACGTGTTCTCATCGAAGTTTGGTACAGTTTATTCACTGACATTGTGATGTAAAACAGATTTGCTCGCGGCGGCTGAGGCTTTAATTCAGAAGACCGAGATTTGCGTTGTTTTTACCATGTATCACCGTATAGGTTGTTTGGTTAATCAATCGAGGTTTTTGGTCTTGCACGTTCAAATGTGGGCACCTTGCAGGGATTGGCCAGTGCCAATATGTTGAGACGAGCACTGCATGCTGATTCCTACGGTGCTGCACAGCCGTTCTCGTTGCCAACTCGGATGGTTCGGTAATTGGAAATATCCCACAAGGAGAGAATTGTGAAGGCCGTTTTTGACGCGCATCCGTTGCAGCTTCACGTAAGCATGTCGGACATACCATCGAGTCCGATGATGACGAGGGTTACAATCGTGAGTTTGAACCGCAACCTCCGCTGTGCCCAAATGATTGATCTCCTTCCCGACATCCATCACGGGGGTTGTTGCTATAGTATACTGTAGTCATTTATACAAGAGCCAACTGGTGGGCCGCTTGTACCAGAAACGACACAGCCTTCGGCGACAACAGTGCGCGTGCACTATTAGAATGGGCCGTGGACCGATCCCAAAAACGTGGTCTTCTTCCTGTTGGATGTTTCTTTCTGGTAATACAACCGCACAGGTCCGAACCGTGGTAACGCCGATCACTTGGATGGTAGCTATACTGGTTTGCAACGGTACCGTACAGCCTTTCTCGTCGCTACTCCACTCGGACGGTTCTTGGCGTCAACTTGTGGTCTTGTCGAGACTTGCTGATGACATGTCTGTACCACCGCCTCGTAAAACGAACAGCCACTATCGGAACCTGTGAGATCCCCCTGGATTCGTGACTAGTCTGCCCCGGAGTGTGAACGGAATCCGAACACCCTAAACACCACTTGCAGCCGTGATGCGATGGGGGAGTCCGGTCTACAGAGATGATTCCACTAGTCAAACACCACACATTTGACTGCCAGATACCTGTGGACCTTGAAACGAACGGGGAAACCCCGGACGGCGGGCAGATGGACGTTTCCAAGACATGTGTAGCAATGGCCGTCCCAGGGCCCAGCCACCTCGATGGATCGGAATGGGGATCATAACAAACTCACGAGTATAGGCTGAGCGACCCGAGGTCGTGGTCAGGCGGTTGTCGACCTGTTCCCGAGGTGTCTGAGGTCATTATCCGGCGAATAGTCGGGGGAGTGATGCACGTCGCTGCGCACGCGTAATGGGTCACCAGGCACGCAATATCCATGTCTGGAGGTGGTTTTATGAATAAAAATGGCGATGCGTGGTCACGTACGGATGTTTCCTGATACAATTGATCGAGGGACACGAAAGCCGGGACATTTTGGTTTCAATCCTCTCCCACGAGGTTTGATCGTCATAATTCGAGTGGTAGGATTTATCCAACACCAGGTAGGTGTTGAGTTGAACGTGAACGACTGAACTCGCCCAAGCCGGCAACTGGAAGGTTAGGCCGCGATACGCCACCGCTTTATCAGCGTCTCTCATCTACCACTTATTAGTGTTATGACCCGGAACTGCAACTGACGAGCTAGGTCAAGCTATATGTCAGATCCAGTAACTCTCACTCTCGATCAGCTTCCGCTGGAAGTTTTGCACCGTGTGTTTTGCTACCTCAACGTCGTAGACCTCGTGCGAATACGCAGCGTAGGCGACACTTCGTGCATCCAATTTCGTCTGAGTCCAACTATTTTACAGGTCTCTCGATACCTGAATGATGCTAGCTACTGCAGGAGCGTATGGAACGATGTCTATCGCGCAGCCGACTTTGTTCGTCCCCCAGGCCCATTCCCCTCTCAATCTGCGCACGACTTGGAACACACACTCATTGCTAGCTGTCGCATCGATTTGAATTTTCGCCGCCGTCACGGCAGCAGTGCCGCCGAATGGGAAAGACCCCGGCCGACTCGGAGGATTCGGTATAACGGCATGGACGTCGGGGTGATCTTGGTCTTTGGGCGGTTCCTGCTCGTCGCTTTCAAGGACTACATTCAATGTTGCACTTTGAACTTGCGGAAATTGCATGCGAGGTCCATTCACCGATCGTCAGGTGGCGCCCTGAGCCACTTCGATTGCCTTTCTGCGGTCGATGGAGAGGGCCGCCAGTTTGCATGCGTGATTTTTAACGAGGAAATGGAAGCGACAAAGAAATTGTGAGTTTTGCTATCTGAGTACCATTCAAAATGTCCACTAATGTCGTCACTAGTTCGGTCTACTTGATGAAAGTGGTGAAGAAATCTAAAGTGTCTCTGGAACTTCTTCATCAATTCGAACACAACGAGTATAGCCATTCGGTTCAGCTTGGTCCCCGTGCCATTGTTATTCAAAACCATCCGGGTGATGTCGTCATCGCCATGGATGTGCACACCCGCACGAAATTTCTCATGCCTTCCTTCAGTGATGCAATGATGGAGGCAACAGGGGTGAATCTTTTTTTCTTCACTTGATCCATTGGAGCTTGACATTTGCGACGTAGATCACAGAAGACACCTTTACCGATGGAGTCGCGACACCTACAAGCATCTCGACATCGACGCACCTGGTCCTAGCTTCGTCATACTGCTTCCTTGCTACCGGCGGATGGAGGACTTTCTTCCAGGCCTTTGCACTTCCCCCCTCAGGCTCAGACTCCTCAGAACCCCGTCGTAATTCCACCTCCACGTCCACCCCTCTCAAAGTCTCACACAGTGGTATCGTATCTGGCATCCAGGTCGAGGGCACGGTGCTTCTCCACGACTCCGTCTTTGAAGCAACCACGCAAGACACTCTCATTGCCATTGCAGTTCGCACATTTGATTCCCCCACTTCCCCTAACCCCGTTTTGAAGTACGGCGTCCTCCGCCTTCGCAACACGCCCAAATCCCACGAAGTCGGGACTATCGCGTTCCAGCTGCTTGGTTCCCTAGGCCAGCTCTCCCGGCCGTCGTTTCTGTACCCTTCTTTCAACGGCACTGGCCGGGTATTCTTCATGCAACAATCAGGCGCCCGTGGAACTATCTCAATGTTTGAATATAACCTGCGCATGGGCGGTGATGATGGTGTGCAGGATGCCAAGGTCGTGGAATACCCATCCATCCTACAGTTTCCGACCTCACCTAGGTTCTTGGACTATGATCCCTATTCCTGTCGGATATGCGTCCAACCTGCCATGCTGTGTGACACGGTTGAAATTTACGAACTTGCCGCGTAGATTGGCGAAAGGAAGATTTGCATAGCAGATGATGCCAAGCCATTGCGCGGCGAAGACTATTTGTTATAGTGCTGCACGAGTGCTGTAGGACATCGATCAGGACATTGTACCCCCCACAATGCCCAACATTTCATCTTTTTGCTACATACTTGATATATCTGTCTGTAGACTGTTCCTCATATTCAAGTTATTCAATGGCTTGGTGGCCGAAATCTTTATGTAATCGGCGTTTAAGTTGGTCACCACCGTGACCATCGTATCCGTGATGAAGCCTTGAAGTGTTCCCTCTACGCTATCAGCAACGCGGAACGGTTCAGCCTCGGCCAAGTTTCTGGACTTGATACCTCCTTGCGGGGTTCAGGCACCGAGATTGCACCACGCGGACTTCGTCTCGAAATACCAGCTTTCCGATATTCATGCTTTCCTTCTGGAAGAATCGGTTGGGTTTCTCCCCTCCAATCGATAGGAAACAACAATTGACGAGCTGCAACCTGTCGTCAAGCGGCGGCGTTCCATGTTCAAAGACGCTCTCTCTGAATCAGCTCCCCCTTGAAATTTTGCATGCTATATCTCACTACCTCGATATCCCAGACATCTTGCAACTACGGCGGGTACGAACACATTTCATGCGTCCAGTTTGGCGTGCGTCCAGCCTGAATCCGGCTCCTTTACAGGTCTCTCGATACCTGAATGATGTTAGCCACTACAAAGAGGTGTGGAAAGATGTCTATCGCAACGCCGAATTTGTTCGCCCTCCAGGTCCATTTCCCTCACAATCCACGCACGACCTGGAAAATGCACTCGTCCGTAGTTTTCGCGTCCACCGGAACTTTCGTCGCGCTGGTGGTGATCGTCCTGTCAAAATAGAAGCGACGACACACAGATTGGGAATGATTCAATACCCGGGTGTGGCGCTCTGTGCGAGCCTAGTCTTTGGGCGGTTCCTACTCGTCGCCTTCAGAGACCGTGTTCATTGTTATGACTTGAACCTTTCTAACTTGCATCCGAGCGTCATTTACCGATCGACATGCGGAATTCTGCAGTCAGTTTACTGCGTTTCTGCCATCGACGGCGAAGGTTGCCCGTTTTCATGCATAGTCTTGAACAAGGCCACAGAGAGGACAAGACAAATGTGAGTCCTGACATTTAACGCAATTCGGAGTCCACCATGGCACTGACTAACATCATTGCTAGTTCGATCTGTTTGTTGAACACACAGAATCGATCTAATGTGACTCTGGAACCTCTCCACCAGCTCGAGCACAACTGGTCCCACATCAATGCTGTCGACCTTGGTCCTCGTGTCATCGTTGTTCAAGGTCAAGTGGGTCGCGATCGAAACCCTGATTGGCGTCTTGTTGCTTTGGATGTGCAAACGCGCACGCAGCTTTTACTTCCTTCTTTCTCTCGTGTGATGTGGGAGGTAGCCCAGGTGGGAAGTTTCTTATTCGTGCGCAGTTCATTCCGGCCAACTGAAATTTGGACGTCGACGACTAGATGCAAGAGCAGAGAGCCATCATGCACATAACCTCGCCTAAGAGCATCTCGACGTCGACGCATGTGCTCCTAGCGAGCTCGTTCTACACCCAAGGTGCCGGGTGGAGCACGTTCTTTCAGGCATTTCCAACCCCTCCTGCAAAGAGCCCACACACCTGTTCCCGTTCGACACCTACCTCGATTTCTCTCAACGCCTCTCACCAAGGGATCATCCCGGGCATCAACGTCAGGCTAGGCGGCACCATACTCCTCCGCGATGCAGTCCTCGACCCGTCCACACAAGATGTCCTCATCACCATCCGAGCACATGCATTCCAGCCCTCTCATCCGGACAGCTCCCTTTCAAAATACGGCACCCTCCGCCTTAGCTCCGCGTCCACATCCGATGACGACGAGGTCGGCACCGTCACATTTAAACTACTCGGTCCTCTCGGCCACCCCAGCACGCCGTTTCTTCATCCTTCGTTCAATGGCACCAGTCGGGTATTTTACACGCTCGACGTAAACTCCCGTCGGATCATCGCAGCGCTTGAGTATGACCTATGTGGTAGTAGTGGTAGCGACGAGGACCACGAGCCCATGGCAAAAATCACAGATTACCCTTCTACCCTAGGCTTCTCGATACCCCACACGCTCGTGGATTATGATCCCTATTCCGGCCTTATATGCCTCCGATTTGCTACTGTACACTATGGCGTAGTTGAGATCGTGGACGTTGCTGTGTAGGCTATAAGTCGAGTGACATTTACGGACTTGCCGTGTAGGTTGATGATACACACCAAACCGTTGCGCAGAACTTTATTCGTTACTTGTTATTTTGCTGTAGGA
Organism: Xanthoconium stramineum; assembly: GCA_038090315.1. Taxonomy (NCBI): domain Eukaryota; kingdom Fungi; phylum Basidiomycota; class Agaricomycetes; order Boletales; family Boletaceae; genus Xanthoconium; species Xanthoconium stramineum. The sequence goes on from JBBPMO010001151.1 coordinate 7,462, forward strand.
CATCCATTAGAACATTTTGTACCTTGACGCATTTTACTTGTTTCGCTGCGATGCTTTTGTGACCGCTCAGTGAGTCCCGGCGTTCAACTTGGTCACCAGACCCCCATCATCCATGGGTGTCGCTTCCACGCTGTCAGCAACGTTGAACAACTTCAGGCAAGGTTCTGCGCTATTTTAGTCTTCCTTCTGGAGGAATCGGTTGGGTCTCTAGCTCTCCCCTCCGGTCGATAGGAAACAATATTCACGAGCTGCGACATGTCGTCAAGTGCCGGCAGTCTGCCAGCTTCGGTGATGCTCTCTCTCGACCAGCTTCCCCTGGAGATTTTGCAAGCTATATTTCTTAACCTCGATATCCCAGACATCCTGCGACTACGGAGGGTACGAACACCTTTCATGCGTTCAGCCTGAATCTAACTAATTTACAGGTTTCTCGATACCTGAATGATGTTAGCCACTACAGGGAGGTGTGGAGAGATGTCTATCGCAACGCCGAGTTTGTTCACCCTCCAGGTCCATTCCCTTCGCAATCCTCGCATGACCTGGAAAGTGTGCTCGTCCATAGTTTTCGACTCCATCGGAATCTTCGTCGCGGTGACGGTGGCGGTACGGTCGAAATGGAAGCGCCAACCCGCAAAGTGAAAGAGATTCCAAAAACGGATGGGGTTCTCTGTGCGAGCTTGGTCTTTGGGCAGTTCCTACTCGTCGCTTTCAAAGAATATGTTCACTGTTATGACTTGGACCTTCCCGACTCGCGTCCGAGCATCATTTTCCGACCGACGTGTGGATTTCTGCAGTCATTTCATTGCGTTTCTGCCATCGACGGCGAAGGTTGCCCTTTTGCGTGTGTTGTCTTGAATGAGGCAACAAAGACGACAAGACAAATGTGAGCCTCGACATTTGACGCAGTTCAGAGCACATCATGGCACTGACTAACATCATTGCTAGTTCGATCTGCTTGTTGAATGCGGAGAATCGATCTAATGTGACTCTGGAACCTCTCCACCAGCTCGAGCACAACTGGTCCCACATCAACGCTGTCGACCTTGGTCCTCGTGTCATCGTTATTCAAGGTCAAGTGGCTCGTGACCGAAACCCTGATGGGCGTCTTGTTGCTTTGGATGTGCAAACGCGCGCGCAGCTTCTACTTCCTTCTTTTACTCACGAGATGTTGGAGGTAAGCCTTTTTCAACCACGTGTTCCACTCCAGTGAACCAAAGTTGGATGTCGACGACTAGACGCCAGAACGGAGGGCCATGGACATTGGCTTGCCCAAGAGCATTTCAATGTCGACGCATGTGCTCCTAGCCAGGTCGTTTTACACCAAAGGTACCGGATGGAGCACGTTCTTTCAGGCGTTTTCAATCCCTCCTGCACGAAAGCCACACACCCGTTGTCGTTCAACACCTACCACGATCTCTCTCAGTGCCTCTCACCAAGGTATCTGCCCGGGCATCGACACCACGTTAGGTGGCACCATACTTCTCCATGATGCGGTCCTCGACTCGTCCACACAAGACGTCCTCATCACCATCCGAGTGTTGGTGCGCCAGCACTCCGGTCGTAACGACTCGAAATACGGCACCCTTCGCCTGAGCACCGCGTCCACATCGGATGACAACGAAGTTGGCACCGTCACGTTTGAGCTATTAGGTCCCCTCGGCCACCTTGGAATATCATTTCTTCACCCCTCTTTTCATGGCATCGGCCGGGTGTTTCACACCCTCGCCGCAGGCACCCGTCCCATTATTGCAGCGCTCGAATATGACCTACGCGCTAGTCGCAACGATGAAGACCACAAACATGTGGCCAAAATCACAGAGTACCCTTCCACCCTAGGTTTTTCGGCCTCATACTGGCTCTATGATTATGATCCCTACACTGGTCGTATATGCTTCGGCCAATTTGCTACTGTAAGCACAATTGAGGTCGTGGACGTTGCTGTGTAAGCCAATACAAGGTAGATCTGCTGAGGCAGAACGGACATGTACCCAAGGGCCAATGTCTGTCACGATTCTCGGCCGCAAAGCTAGCGAGCACGCAGCATCTCCGACAAGAAAAATGACTTGTTAGTGCACGGGAACGACTAACATTGTATTGTGATGATAAGGGAATGAGGTAAAGTTCATCTTGACCTGTTTTTGTGGTAATGGTCGCTGCTCCATGTCCAGTGATTTCCCTTTCTGTGGAACAAGTCGATTACGGAAACAGACCTTTCTGCAGTGTCCATCGCATTTATGGCCGATGTTTTAAGCAGGTCCGGAGAACCCTGCTTGTTTTCACCTTGTCCTTCATGACGGTCTCTGCGTCAAAGTGATCAAGGATGCATCGCGTAACTACCAAAGTGTCATTTACGGACGTAGCTCTTCCTCCCTCTTACATGCGTATGTCATTTCGGATGGCAGCGACACGCATGAACTTTGCCTCTCACATGTTACAATCTGTGACATTAAGAGCCTTGAGAAGTGCATCCAATCCCATCACAAGCCTGTCGACCCACTGGAAGCTCCTGGAACTATCACCAGCCCCGCTCGTAGGAGAGCTTTTATGCATAGACGTCACCTCGCCTCCAAACGGTCTGTCCGTGTCATTTCCGTCGGACACGCGGGCTCTACTACAACAACACCATCGACTAGTTGTTATTTGGGACATTGAAAATGATGATTGAATGAGAACTTCGGATGTGTTTGTATATATTTGTACTTCCTCTTCGGTCGAACAATTCAAATCAGACTGCAGCGGCCTCAGCCTGCTGTCCCAAATCGTTTCGCCGTCAAGGCTAAGCCAATGCAACGCATTACCACCGAAGTGGCAAAGAGCCCCGCTAATGCTCCAGCTCTCCCGGTGGAGATCATACAGCATATCTTGCTTTATCTGGACGCCCACGAAGTGATCCATTTACAAACAGTACAGTTCCTTGTCCATGACAACTTGTACCTTATATCCTTACCAGTCCCTAGGTTTCGAAGCAGTTCCATGCTATTATTAACAATCCAATATTTTGGAGGACTTTGTACGCCGATGCCAACCTGCCTCGACCCCCTGGGCCTTTTTCTTGGCAGTCGACCAAGTTCCTCCAACGGACCCTCGTTCACTCAGAACGGACAGGACAGCGTTGGATCTCACAACCGATGAACGTGGTCTCCGAATATTCCCTGAAAAAGGAATACGAACTATACTGCAACTGGGTCAGCGAGAAATGGGTGATCATCAGCATGGAAGGGAAAGAATTCGTGTTATATGACATTGATACAGGCTCTGAACAGTCATTATACCAAGGGGATGACAAGTGGACATTCGAGTCGTGGTCGGCCACATGCTGTAACACGTCGACCCGTGGACTCCTGCTCTACATCACATTCTATTCTGGACGCACAGTGCACGTACTAGCCCTTTTCGCAGCTCATCTTATAACTTACAAGTATCGCCTACAGGAAATTGCTCGAGTTTCAGGGCGATTGCGATTCAGGACAATTATCTGGTCCCACCATCTTTGACGTTCCTCTAAAATTTCCGGCAGTTGACGAATACGACATCTCTCTACGCCTCACAAGTAGTGAAGCGCCGTTCGTGTTTATCAATTTCCATCGACGCAGGATCTATGTGGAACATGCTCTCATATTCGACAGCCGGACACAAGTTTTCTACAAGTTTCCAGAGCGCGAACCCAAACAGGTACGCTGGAGTTACGTCCTGCAACAGAAAAGATTTGATACTTGAAACAGGATGCGGAAAGGCCGCTTCCTCATCACTATTACATGGGGGTTGTGCTTACAATAACCCACATCATCCTCTTGGTCAGCCATGGACGTAGTTCTTCCAGCCTCCTACATGCGTATGTCATTTCGGACAACGATACGCATGAGCTTCGCCTCTCACATGCTACAATCTATGACATCAAGAGCCTCGAGAGGTGCATCCTTCTGCGTAATTCAGTCGTCGATCCCGTCACAGGGTCGACCCACTTGAAACTCCTGAAACGATCATCGACCCCACTCGTAGAGGAGCTTTCATGCATAGATGTCATCTTGCCTGCAAACGGTCTGTCCGTGTCATTGAAAACGCATGTTGCGTGTCGCATCGCCGTCGAACACAAGGGCTACTGCTACAACACCATCGAATACGCGTCTGCCAACGGTTTCGTTCGAGGGTGCTGGATACAGTCTGTTGAGGGCGGCAACGACTTCATTCTCAAATTTAGCATCGACGCGACAGGCGAACGATGCGTAGGGGTTGTTGGCGAGTCGTTCCTGTTCAATGTGCCTATTTTTCGCTTCCCTCATATGATGAAGCTCGATGCTGCCAGTGGGAGGATATGTTACGTTGGGCATGGCCCATATCCACCGTTAAGCCGCTACCTCGCTATCGTCAGTACTGATGACTCGGTCAATTATGCGTCGAGGTTGAATCGGGACGTTGAGAACAGGGCTCAACGGGTACTAGTTAATCTTATAAAACGTTGATAACGGATAGCGTGTCCCTATGCTCATATTTCTCGCGTATGAAATTTTGACCTCCCGTCGACAAGCCTGCTTCTAGTCAGGTCGGTGGCGACAATGTGTTTGATCTTCGCATCGCGAGGCGTTGGTTCTCGCTGAGGAAGTTAAGGGAAGTGATGGCGCAGAATATGTAAATAATAGAAAGAGCGTCCGATATTGTCTACGAAACAACAC
>JBBPMO010001152.1:0-12131 GCA_038090315.1 Xanthoconium stramineum
CACTGATCCTTTCATACACCATTGGAGCCTTTTCCTTCTGTGTGGGGTGAGCTCTGCTGCATGCGTCACAGGCTCCTTCAGTCTGGGAACGCAGCTTGCTCGCCCACACAGTGCTTCGGGCCGAAAAACCCTTCAGGGCTTTTGCCCAAACCCTCACTCCTGCTATGTACATAGTATGTACATCAGCCACTCCTTCCTACAAGCCACTGTTGCGATCGAACTTCACAGACTAGTTTGAGGGCTCTCTTACTTCATTTGGGTAGTAGTAAGAGAAAACAAAGTAGATCGGGCGGTTGCTTGCTACAGTCTTCAATTGACTAGTGATCACGACGAACGGAAACTATGTAGCTTACTGTGCGCACTGTGCTTCTAACGTCCATAATCAAGTAAAGATTGTCGGGTTTCAATCCCAGCTCTTGAGAAACAGTGAAAAAAAAAAAACAAGACAACGAATATTTAGATGGGGTATCAAGATGGAAACATACGAAAGAGAGCATAGGTACGAAGCGAAAGCTACCCATTCACCTCCAACAACCACCGTGCCTGCCGTCTCGTGCGCTTAAGACGGCTCCTGGAAAACGAGCCAAGAAGCGCCATTCGCGCTGTCAACCACAACTTGGCCGCTCTGCATGTTGAAAGGAGTGGCATTTGGATCGCTAGGGGTTTGCGTCCCAGCAGTACCGACGGCTTCGGCATCCGTGAAGTTCAACGTGCCAAAGTTGGGGACGTCATCCCCCGCGCCCAAAATCCACTGGGCGTCCGCCAGACAAAGGCCGTGAGAAGAGCTGAGCTGCTGGATATGGGACTGTTGATTGGAGAAATTCTCGACCATTACAGTAGCGGACGACGGAGAATAAGCGAAGATAGTCATTCTGATGCTGTCCGTAGCAGAGATGGTGACGTTCGTGAGTTGTTGTGGGTCGTCCGGATACCACTGGTACCAAGCTTCACGAATGGGAGGGAAAGGTGAGATTGGCCATGAATGCCTGGATCAGATCGCCTTACGTTCGTAAGTCTGTTCCTGACCATCACTACTAAAGGCGATCCCGGTAACGATCCAGGCATTGGTGCACGTGCTGCCGTCTATCACGATTGCAACATTGGCAGCACAGGGACTTTGGTTAGTGAAACTAGGGGCATTGAAAGTGGCAGAAATGGATTGGAAGTTTCCCTGTCGGAATGAGCCAAGATGAGATAGGACTGACTATCCACGAGGTTAACGACAGACATAATCTTCGGTGATACGAATACCAGCTTCATTGCCAGCACTAACTCCGTTGAGCTGCTCACCCCGGTTAATGAATGACGACTTGCATTGCTCGCAATGGAGACCTACCAGAAAAGCAGAAGCGAACAAGAAACTGGAGACGAGAGCAGAGCTGAAGTGCATAGTGAGTGTGAGGGAATTTTGACTTGTGGATGATAAAAAAGAATGGCAGATAGGTTAGAGGCTGGTGAGACCAGCGCAACAGGACCTCAGCTTTTATACAATGGGGGTCGCCAGGGGTGTGTCGCTAGTGGTGACTTGGCGTGACATCAATCCTATTGTGGGCAAGGATGGCGTTTCAGAATGATTGAAATGTCATGCGAACGCCTGAATCGTGAGCGAAAGAGTCAAGGAAAGAATAAAAAAAGTCGAGGCCGTCCAATGTCGACATACAAGCTTCTGGTTCGATCCGTCCAGGGCGCTGGGTGGTTAGAGCGGCTTCAATGAGCCACGTACCATCGGATCGGCCGGGTCGCTTGACCTTATTTGCTTAACCGTAGTGAATCGACTTCCTATCTTGATATTAACGATAAAGTGTCAGATTCATCCAACAGATAAGCAGTGCACGGCAGCCTGCGACCGATTAACAGAAGTAGTTTCAACCAAGCCGAGATCTCACTTTGTCATGGACTTGCCAAATTTTGGTCCCGTCACCCGTGACTATATGCTTAGCAACAAATGTGGCCTTGTTTCCGATCGAAGTTTTAATGAGCCAGCGCGACGACCGCGTTTCGGAGGCCGGCACGCCGCAAGTTTCGTAACCAGACTCCCATGAGCTCTCTTGACACATTCAAGAACGTTTTGGGGTCGGTCGTATGCTTTTCACACACTAGGACCGATAATCAACGTTCGACGTCGTTCGTCCAGGAGATATGCACGGCACGGGAGGTTTTCGGCTTTCTTGGTGACACCGTCATATGAACGAATAAGTGTGATGTGTATGATTAGGGCCGCGGTACAGGGAAGAGCACATTGAGTGTCACATTGGTCTTGCCGACTTGGCAGAGGAGATAGCGTTGCGTGAACCCAAAACCAAGCCACTTGTAATGGCCAGGGTTTCACTTCAAAGGCAGCAATGCCAATGAGGTCTCCAACGACCCACGTGGCAGCTCCTTCCGCAAACGTACCAATGTCCGCGAGAGCGGTGTTTTCCTGGCGACCAGGACCGCCGGACCCAAAGTGAGAGTGACGTCCGAGTCGGTCGTGTCGCCGACAGAAATCGTAATGTCACGGTCGGAGAAGGTATTCCTGCCCGAAGACACTGGCATCAGAGCTTGCGGCGCTATTGTGATTGGGTCCCTGGTCCCGGGAACGTTGAATGCTCAAGCAACAAGATGAAGTAGGATCAAGCGAGACACGGTGATGAAGTATTGAAGTTGGAGAGGCAGAGTTGAAAAGTATTACAAGGGTTGTCTATGCACGGACATTACATTACGCCCAAGCAGGAAATCTCTTCGGACACCGGGCCGACATGTTGCAGAAACACTGGGTATGAAAAGGGGGATACAAGACAATGGACACTCGAACAAGGCTCCGCAAGGGAACACACGAAAGAGATAGAGTGAAGTGATCAACACGCCATCGTACCTCAATACCGAACGAAAAACCACTGTCTATCTCCAATGCTGAATTTACAAGTAGTTGACAGTGACGGAAGAGCCGTGGATCTCGACAGACGTCAGAACTTGGTTCTGTTGAGCTATGTTGACGATACTAGCACCGTCAGGAGTGTAGGTCCCAGTCCCACTTGCCACGGCATCCGTAAAGGTCACATTATGGAAGTCGGCCAGGGGAACTAGGGTACCATCGGGATTTGAGAAATCTTCCACGATCCACTCTGCGTGCTGCCCGCAGAGCGAATAAGTAGAGTTTATCTCGTCGCTGGACAGAGATTGGCCGTTAGAGAGATTCTCGAGCGTGGCCATGCCAGATGTTGCAGAAAATGCGGTGATGTTGACTCTGATACGGTCATGGGCAGAGATGGAGAAGTTGGAGAAGTAATATGAATCGGCGGGGTACCACTCGTACCAAGCTATGCATAAAAAGAGTGAATAAGATAGGCCACGAATGCATAATTTAATGGTCCTCACCAGCGTAAGTGGTCACGTCAGCGTTGACATAAAAGTCGACGCCAGCTTGGAGAATGCCACCCATGCACGTGCCGTCAATGCCAACCCAGGCAGAGGCAGCAGTGCCTGTTGCACCCGAGGCGACGGGGGCGGTGAACGTCCCAGTGACAAAAGTGAAAGTTTCCTATCGGGAGAAAGACTGACTGAGACCAAGCAAGAAACGACGAGACTAACAACCTACATTGTCCTTATCCAACACAGCACCAGACCAGTTGGTGGTATATTCTACATCGGGATCGGCGTCGGTAGGATGTTCCACACGATCAAGGAATCGAGACTGGCGGCCCTTGTGACGGTGATCAGCCAGAACGACGGAAACCATCAAGAAACTGAAGACGAGAGTGAAGTAGAAGCGCATCGCGAGTGTAAAGGAACGGTGGTCAGTGGACAGTTAAAAGAAGTTTAAAGAACGGCGGAGGTCTGAGCCTGCTACCAACCTGGTACACGGCTTTAAACGTTCCACAGGCTGGCCCATTGTCGACTGCGATTGGTGGGATTATTGTCCCCTCACGGCTCTCCTGATGGCAAAACACACATGTTTCAGGTGAGGATGATTGTTCCAATGCGAGTTCTCCCGAGGGATGTAGGGGCGGAGCAACGGCGTCACGGGGCGAGTAGTGAGCACCGACGATGGTACAATTGATACGGACGGGAAAAGATTGTCCCTTTAACGAGAAGCATAGAGCCCGGTCACTTGTGAAGCATGTGGCATGTGATGAGGCTCTCGCGATTGGAAGATGAATGCCACACACCTTCTAATGCCCGATTAACGGTGATCTGGTGTTATTGTGACCTCATGCGGAGGTACTACCTATCACCCTCACCTTGTAATGAATTGCCCAGGACATCTAGTACAGCGACGTCGAGACTTGAACCAGGAACACACATCAGTGGATCATTCGCGCAGAAATTTGTTTCGGGTGAGAAGTTGAAATTCATACAGACCGCTTCAACTACGGTCGGATACAAGTTGGATCCACACCCTGAGTTCTGAGAGATCCGAGCACGGGGTTTTCAGAACGGAGGATAGGGGTGAAGTGGGACACGTACATGGACTTTGCGTTGAAATTCTTTTGAAAGAAATTGTTTGATGGAATCATAAGTATGACTCATAAAACGACGATCGCTCATCCATCTGGATGGGCCAGAGTGGTTCAGTGACACAACTATGATAACCATCAACCAGTACTTGTACTGAGACTTATCTAAAGGTCGTGCCACTAAGACGATCATGCGGCAGGGACAACAAGATGCGTTCTGATGGAAGGCCTAGCTACCAACGTGACGATGCATGCTAGGACATTAGTAAAAGTATGTATGTTTAGATGTGACTGTATAACTATCAGAATGAAGAAAGAAAATCATCTAACAATGATAAATAATTACCTCTAGTTTACAATCTACCACGCGAGTGTTGTATGCCGATGCTATCCCGATCAACCAAGAGAGACCAAGGGAAATAACAGCGAAATATTCGCCCTCTTCATAGGTAACGCTGGTCACCCACTGGAACTAGGTGCACTCAGCACCTTTTGCCACCACGTTCGTCGTTCCGTGGTTCCGCCTTGGATGGCGGTGCTGAGAGCCGTCTCCTTGTCATCGTCGCGCTTCAACCCTACCTTGCCCGTAAGCGATCGGGTCGAGTGCTTGCTCCGCAGAGAGTCCTGCACCGAAGGATGTGACCGAAGCGAGTGATAGTCACTCTTCACCCCGTCGGCCTCGCCCTCACTTTCGTCCTGTGACTCGTTATACAGCGAGCCATCGTCGTCTGCCTCAATTCCACCACGTCGGGCACGCTGGCCTTCGTGGCCAGCGGGGGTGGCTGCCCTGTACGATGCGTTTTCGCCCTCTCCATCGCCGTCACCGTCGCCCTCCCCCTCGACTTCGACCAGATACGTAAACGGGGTGACTTTGCTCGGCTGCGTGACGGGCACCGGATTGAACAAGGCTTCGATCAGTTTCTCCGTTCCTCTCGGATCGTTGATTGTCGGCAATTTGGAGACTTCGAACGGCCGTCTCTGCTTCACCGTGTGACCGTGACCGTGACCATGACCATGCCGATGGCTTGGACCGTAGTTGGACACACCGGAGCCCGAGACAATGGAGACGTCAGATCCCATGTCATTGTCAGACGAAGAATCGGAGGGGGAATGCATGTAGAGGTCCGAGGCGCACGGACGGGCGCGGTAAATATCAGACGATTCGAGGAAGCCAGCGACCCCGGAGAGAATCTCATCCTTGGGAAGAGGAGGAGCCACGAAGGCAAGTTCGCCAGCACTGTGTTCGAGATGAACGGCGAGCTGCAAAGACATGAGCAGGCGATGGTACAAACGAGATAGCAGCATACTTTCAGCGTTGCGTTGGTCTTACTTTGGCGGAGGAGATAGCGTCGCGTGACAACGCCGGCGCCGACGTATTGTGAAAGATTGATATAAACGGCTCCGAGGCGTGGGTTTCGGGGTGCATCCGGATCACCGGAGATCACACGCTACGTGGAGCTCGGTGAGTGCATCGGATAGAAATGACAGAAAGCATACCTGCATGACGACGAACTTGGCCAGACAGTCGCCGAGCTCATCGTTGTCCCTGCCCACACTCATTTGGACGACAAACTTGAGCTTTTGTTCCCAGACGACGCTGTGTTCCTTGAGTTTGACGAATGACGTGATTCCCTTAGCGGGGGAATAGAGTGGTTTTGCCAGAGCGTCACCGTTGTCTGTGTGGAGCGCAGGTATCAAACTCTGAGGTGGATCTTGTCGGGACCAGTTTGCTGAAAGATAACCAGGAGGGTTGTGAAGGAAGCGACTGTTGGATGCCGAGGACGATGCGCTGCCCACGCTTGCGATGGACGACGTCCCGCTGACACTGCGTGCCATCAGCAGAGGCGACGAGTGGTTGGCAGACACCACGACAGCCGGGATCGGGAGGGGCTGAGAGCGCGTCGTGTAGGCGTTGGCATGGTCGTTGGAACTGTTGGCGACGCTGTGCGCGTCGGAAACAGAGGCTGCGTCGAAGAGGGACGCATTGTCGGTGTCATCACTGCCCTTGGCTCTGGATGGTGCCGACTGAGACTGGGGGTAGAGTTTGGTCTTTGCCTTTCTGGCCTTGACCTTGTCCAATATGCCGTTTCCAGAGTGGGACGTGACGCCCTTGACCTTCCACTTGACGCCAAACTCGCCGTGCACGAGCGGGACGTTGTTGAGCTGGTGGATGGTGAGTGTGACGGTGAACGCGGCGTGTCTGGGGAGGAGGTGGGCGAGATGAGCGCGGAAGCCACTCGTTGGCGTTGGGCTGGACGGTCTGGGGGTGGAGAATTGGATGCTCTGGGGGATGTTTATTCTGGTGGGCTTGATAGTGGACGAGCGATGTCGTGCAGAGTCGGTCATGGAAACAAGTCGACACAGCAAATGTCGCTCCTCGTCCGACTAGCCCAGATCTATCAATCCATACAGTCTTTTGATTTTCCCCTCCCAAACCTGCCCATTATCGACACCGCACCGCCAGACAACAAGGACACCCTCCCTGGCCTCAGATTCCTCCGCGACGAAGTCAAACGCGATTGCGATGTATACATATAACCTCTTCTCTCTCGTCGTTCCACATTGACATGGTCTAGTAGCTTCTCCGGGAACACGCCAACACGCCTGCGCCATCTACCAATGCACCTTACCTCATTGCCGTATGGGACGAACTCGTCCATGCGCGTCATCCCGTCGCCATATACCGCATGTTTTCTCCCGTGGACAAGGACAAAAGAGAGAGAACAACCCGCACTGTCAAGGTAGATGTCGTCGCTGAAGATGGCGCAAGATGGGTGAGGGTCAACACGTGAGTACACCTTAGTATCGCCGCTAGCGTCCTGCTCAACGATGCTAGAATAAAAAATGCCCGCCTCATGATGGAGTTCCGCGAGATAGACTCCTACCTGACCAGTGACGAGGAGGACGAGACGAGACCCCGTCTTGCGCAGATGCAGTTCGACAACTCTGTGTTAAGGATGGGCAGAGAGCTGCTTGCTGCTGCGAAAGCCAACCCCATATCGATCCCCATTCCCACTCCGTTCTCCAGTTCGACAACTACCATGGCTCCACAAGTCACCATCCGCTTGACTCGCCTCGATCCTCTCGAGGACGATACCCCAGACCCTCGAATCGGAAGGACCATCCAGAGTCTGCGCGACATGGGCATCGACGTCGAGCTTGGAGAGCGCTCACACCTCATTCCCACACCCATGCCAAACACACCTCCGAAACTCGAGATACTAGCGCCAACGACCAACATAAATCTGGACTTGTCGGCCCTCATTGCACTCACATCTGATATCTCGCATTCGCCTTTGCCACGAACGCAACAGGAAGCGCATATTCGGTTCGAGCCGCCTCAGAGCTATCTCGACTGGAAAAAGGACAGGGTAAGGTCGTTCACACGCCAGAACCAGGCCACGTGCGACGCGGAGGACAGCGAGGGCAATGACGGCACATGGGAGAATGAGGGACAACATTCGCGTGCACTCGCAGCCCAGGCCATACAAGAAATGAACAAGGGTATTCTCGAAGAGATACGGGAACGTATGTCGAAGCATCCCTCGACTAGCGTAATGTTCTGGACGACGAGCGAGGCACGTCATCGATGTCTCCAAATCGTCTCCAAGATTGGTGGAGAGAAGGAGAGAATTCGCGCAGATGCGTTGTTAGGTTCGACGTTCTGCTCACGCACACTGCCTATTCCCGTGCCGGTGGTCACGGAGACAGATGAGACGAACGACCGCAAAGAAGAAACACCAGCTGATGCATACTGGGAGTATTCTAGATATCCCCCTGGGTTCCTACCCCTTGTGCCTGTCCATACCTATCCTTCGATTCTACCGGCGATGGAGCGCGACGACCAACAGTCGACAACATCCTTTTTCTATGTTCTCGCGCGCACGTGCGCTGGAATCCTATCACGTGAGGCTGTCCCTGTATCCAAACCCTCAGCTACATCGATAGCCGAGCAAACCCTTGAAGAGATCCCGCCAGCGGTACAGACGTCGCTCCCAAAGTTGACCGTACATACCATCACTTCAATGCTTGCTGGTGCTTCGAGGGGATACGCGACACTGACGACCAATAGAAGTAGTGTGAAGGCGGTACTCAAGGAGATGCGGAGGATGCGTGGGAGAGGTGGATATGAGCCTGAGCCCACTGGGGAGGTTTCGGGGAAGGCAGCACTGTGGATACTCGACCCTCGCAGCTTGTCCGAGGGTATGCGCTCCGAGTAGACACCGTCATCAACGTCACCCTTTCTCAACTCCCATAATGCAGGAGGAAGGTATTGCGGCAGTTTGAAGCGCCATGGGCATGCCAGGAGCAAGTCGTAACGTGCAATAGCTTGATTGACCGTTTGTATTCCAAGACCTCGCAGTTGGACATTTCTGACCGTCATTATGTCCCATTGTAACAGACGATGTCTCCTACGAATTGAATGTTGACCTGTGTTGTTATTGCACATTGCATATGTATACCACCCCCAAGGTCAAACGTTCAAGTCAATGCTTGCAGGGAAAGAATAAGCGGTACTTGCCAAAATACAGACTTGTCAATCTTATGGGCCGAGTACAATGGTCTGGGCCGCCTATCCTTCATTATGTTTGAGAACGAGCTCACAATTCCAGGATCTGGACCACGCGGATTACGACCATCGCATCCGTTGAACAGCTTTGCGGGACATGCGACCCGATCGGCCGAGTGGCATGTGGTGGTTAAACTTGCAACCTCGTCTCTCCGGCTGCCGATGTGTTGAACTGACACGATTCAGAACACATCACCGCCTATGTATTCGCATCACCCGTGGCCGTGCCACGCCATATTTTGAAACAAACGTTTCCCAAAAGGCCCCTGTGCAGTCAGTTTCTTGTGTTTGTTCAACCTCGTTTCAAGTAAGTTACGCTGCTTCCGCCGGGCCACCGTGACATGTCATTATTGGATGGACACACGTGGGCCTACCTTATGTAAGTCGTAACTTGGGTGACTTCAACAGCTTCCCACTCGTCAGCAGCGATAGACAACGGCCGAACCGCAGAAGGTGCTAACCCTTTTTTCTGATGCTGTCAGTGATGTCACACCTTGAGGGGCGCAGAACTTGACAGGATAGATTACAGGTCCTGACTGGTTCTCCCTGCTTAGCTCTTGTCCACAAACTTCGGAGCACAAGGTGAGAGATCTAAAAAGGCTGATCAGGGCTTATGTATCGCCATTGATCAGCGTTTGTAGATTGTTCCTTGTGACAATTCCGGCTCCAAAACCGGCAACATGTTTCCGCATACGAAACGCCGCCAGCAGTACGGAGACCTGCGGGATGCACAAAAAGGTGAAGCCGCATCGAACGCTGGGGCCTAGAGCTTCAGACATTTAGTGTTCTTCCAACCATACACTTCGCAATCATTATGCTCCTCAATTCCGCCCTCATCTCTAGTTTCATCGTCACTCTTGTAATTCTGGCGCTTCGCCATCGCGGGAACAACCGGCTCGGGTTCACTGGTCGTGTCTAGTTGCCTACCCTCGCGGATGCTGCCATCGACGGAGTCAGTTACAGTCGTAACACGACTGACGCTATGTTGAACGAGTAATGTGTGTAGTCAGTCCATGGACCGTGTCTTGATCTCATTCCACTTTGTGATGGCAAGGGGCTTTTTATTTCGTCGCTGGTACGCCCCAAGTTCCCAGAACGTATCTTTGTCGCTATCGAGGGTCACACGCCCCCGCTCCCTTATGGCCGGGGACCTTTGTGGTCTCCTTGGTCCCTTCAATTATGAAGGTCAGAGTTGTTAAATTTAATATTTTTCTCCAGGACCACTGTCAGCTTTATGTACTCCGTGAATTTTCGCATCGTGACATACCTTCACCCAGGCCAAAGATGATCCAAAATCAACACTGAACGTTGAGCTATGGGTAGACCACCAGATCTGAGGTGTGATGTAGATTTTGTGTAGCAACTCGCTCGGTGGCATTATTCGTCCACTGATATCTCGGCTTCCAAAAGGAAAATGAGCGAATCATGGCTATTATCTAACCCGTTCTCTACTACACACCACCTTCGGATAGAAGTGAACAAATAAGTAACCTAAACGGCTTCCAGCTCACTTCCGCGGACTGGGAAGACCCGAAACTTCAAGTTGTCTTTTTCAAGTTTCACGTTGTCAGTCGCTACTTGGTTTTTGAGACTCAGCATATCTAACAACCCGGTGTTCTCCAGCAGGACGAATAGTTAGCTCAATGTGCTTGATCAAGCTACCTGATTGACTTTCCCTACTCAGCTCTTCTCCACAAATGATTGCAAGGTGAGAGATCTAAACAAGGGCTGACCAAGGCTTATTGCATTCGATCAGTGCAAGTTTGTGGATTGTGCCCCAAGACAGTCCCGACTCCAATAGGGGCCACACTAACATGTTTATGCATATGAAACATTGCCAGCTGCAGAGGCCTGCGGAGCGCATAAAAAGGCAAGGTTGCGCTGGACGCTGGGACCTCAGCATCTCAGACATCTGGCATTCTTTCGAGCATCCACTTAACGATTGCTATGTTCTTCAATCCCACCTTCATCTCCAGTCTCACCCTTGTTCCAGTGGTTCTGGCGCACCTCCAGTCCCGGTTCCCTGGTCGTATCTCTGCTGACGTTGCCACCGACGATGTTGTTTCAGACCATTTCATGTCTGGCGCTATGTACAATCAGGATGATGTGTGTCGTCACTCTTGCAGACCATGTCTTGTTGATATCTCATTCCGTCTTGTCGTGACAGGGGGATTTCAATTTCGTCGCTATGATCCAAGTTCCCGATCTCACTGCCTCTTCTGTCGCTGCCTATGTCGCTATCGACACATACAGGTGCCCTGGAGGCTATGGCTTTATGGCTGGACTTGATTTTGGTGTCGACTCCCTCGATGGGGAAAACGTTTCCAATTACAAAGGTAAAAAGTTCCATGTATGCACCAACCATGTAACCCATCATTTTTGCTTGTAGCTTGGTATTGGTGGAATCCCGGTTCCATTATCATCGTTCCCGACTTCAAAGTCTCTGCTGGAGACTCCATCAATATCGTCATCACTTTATCTTCGGATACATCTGGCCAGGTCATATTCTGGAATTCCAGTCAGAACCAGACAGAGACCATATCCGTCACCTCCGAATATCCGCTCTGCGGGCGAGACGCACTGTGGGTGGTTAGAGAGAATATATCCAATTCTGGTTATTCCGACTTTGGAGCGGTGACCTTTACAGATGCCGTGGCGTTCGGTCCTTCGCAGAAAGTGAGCTCTCCTGGGAGCGCCACAACTATCATCATGCAGGACGCGTTAGGGAACATTCTGACTTCTGTCACGGCTGATGGGGCTGATATGACGGTCACCTATGGGCCCGTCACCAATTCATGAGTGTGATGGGAACGGGTATTCAGTATTAGAAAGTATACTATGGTGGACTCTTCCTGATCTGCTGTATCTCTTTCGTGTGTCCCCTCTTTCCACCCTTTATTCAAAAAAATTTCCCTCCAAAAGCCTTTGCGAGTTTCATATGAACACCTCCTTCCAATGCAACGTGTTCCGGAGTTTTGATGAGTTTTTGTATACCTAAACCTCGCGGAGCCTAGATTGTCATTGAATCGATGTCTCGGACCATCTCATGTCCTCATCGACGTCGCCCAGATTAGACTATTCAAGTTCAAATTCAATGCTGAGGGTAGAAGAAATGGTATTACTTG